>MPNW01000497.1:0-14104 GCA_011800805.1 Hirudo medicinalis
GTACTCATGCACGTGTGGAGACGTAAGTACTTCCATGCACGTCGTTCGGAGAGTAAGTACTCCATGCACGTGTGGAGAGTAAGTACTCCATGCACGTGTGGAGAGTAAGTACTCCACGCACACACGAGTCGACCTCCAATAATCGTCATTCATCCACCTTTACATGAAAATGCGAGAGGCTTCATCGCTTCTCCTGTTTCATTCGACGTGCTTTTCAATTGTTGTTGGCTTAGTTTTCGTTCCATTATTCATCTCGATATTGTTGCCAGTGTCGTGTTCGTTGCATTGCTAACAATATTTATTTCTACGATCCAAATGCCCCACGCGAGAGTAAATCAAAATCATTTCACAGACAGGTAGGCCGTAAATCAATTTAGGCGCTATATAATTTCCGAATGAGAACATTAGTCTTGAGAAATGAAGTCTGAACGTTAATTTTTTTACTTTTTGATGTGAGTCTTCTAATAAAAATTGCTTTCCCATCATCAACTCTTGATTGGACGATTTTTTCAAACTACAAGTGACGTGAAGTTTGAATACTTAATGTAGTTGTTATGCGATTACAACACGTCACGTGTTGTGCATCTGTCTTTCATGTTAAGCAATTATACGATGTCACCCTCTTCCTGTCAACTTCTCGTAAGATTTAGAGATTTGCTCCACTTGTTTGGCTGAGTAATTCACTTTAGAACAGATTTAAGTGGAATGCTTTTTAAGCCCTTGGTTGTGTCTTACCGCGACAGCACCCTAGCACTTCGGACCAACCGCTCCACCGTTCCACCAAACGACCCACAACCCCGGGAGCGTCCCGAGTGCCATCCATCAGCTTGTTTCCATGTACTCCGCCGTGTGACGGAGTATTACTCATTAGGAGAAGTAAGCGTCAGCTGTCTCCAATAAATCACTTCAATTTCACTCTCCTCCATGTTTTTGTCGTATTAAGAGTAATTTAAAACACTTTTTGAGGCTCGTAAAAACTCTTATTTATTGACGACAATAATAATTGGTATCACATGGGCAGAAATGATACAAATTAAATCTTCGGAAGCATGGGAGATTCCCACAGAACCTCCATACGATCTCAAGATCGGAGGGCGTGCCCTGTCCTTTGAAGAAGCATAATGAGCCGATGTCGTTGTTGCGATGAATTTAGGAGAGCAGACGTGAAAACCGTGAAGAAAGAAGTTGAGAAGTTCAACTCCGTTCCTCATGTCGGTCGTAAAAATATTGCAACGAACGACTCGTTAGATTCGTTGTAATCCCAATTAACAGAAGAACTGATTGAAATTGGATCAAACAAGTGATTGAAGTGAGAATCGATTGAATCGAATTTGACGTCAATCGAGGTTGTATTTGTGCTTCATTTGAGACGCTTGTGC
Source organism: Hirudo medicinalis (assembly GCA_011800805.1). Lineage (NCBI taxonomy): Eukaryota > Metazoa > Annelida > Clitellata > Hirudinida > Hirudinidae > Hirudo > Hirudo medicinalis. The sequence goes on from MPNW01000497.1 coordinate 1,380, forward strand.
AACGAGTAACGAAAATTAGCAGTAGTTCAGTTCATCCACGAATTGAGGTCATTTTCTTCCTCGTCCTCAAACTGTATCGAGTTCTTGGAATAATGCACGCATCCGATTACGCAATATCACTTCATTTATGTACAATTGTCTTAAATGCAAAAACAAAAAAGTAGATCGACAGTCAAAAAATTCTCAAATGAACCGAGATGATGAAGAGAACAAAGGAATTCCTCGCAGACGATCAGGGACCGACGGCGGTTGCCGAGTTGAGTCGCTGGTTGTAAACAGCGTAGGGCGAATAATAAGCAGCCAACGATGGAAATGAGCCGGAGAGAAGGTTCTGTTGATGGTTGGAACCGAATCCAGGTGGAGTGACAGGAGATTTGTAAGGGTGGTAACGAGCAGACGAAAAGAGGCTGCCGGGACTCAAGGAGTTTCGCTGATGTGACGGCATGAGGGGCAACGAGTAAGAGGGCAACGGAGAGGTTCTCGACACGCTGAGAGAACGCGAAGCACTCGATCCGAAGTAGCTTGGAAGTGGAAAAGGCAGTGGCGGTAGTGCAGACGGGTTGAACGGGGTCAAAGGCTGAAGTTGCTTCTGATGGACGAGGTCGATGGGGGTGCTAGGGTCTCGAGACGAGGGCAACGCCGTGTGACCTCGGAGGTGAAGGAGCAACTCCTCCGAAGTCGAGAATCTCTTTCCGCAGTATTCTCCGTTCTGAACCCAGTTACAAATCATGCCCTGCGAATGTGGCCGACCGAGAGACGAATCGAGGAGGGGTGGAGTCAGACCGCCGGGCACCACGAGAGGACCGAACGGAGGAAGGCAAAACGAGGAACCGGGAACGGAAGAGCATCCCGGGTAGAAAAGTCCCGAGGCGGTGGAGGGTACCGACGTCGCCATGGCATTCGACGAGTTGCCGAGACGAGGGGCGACTTCCGCGCACTGGTTGCAACTGGCACTGCTGCAGTGGGAAGCGGGCGAGTGGCCTTCGAGCGTGGAAGAGGAATTCGAGTTCGAATGTTGACCCAAGCAAAATGGGTCTTTGCACGAACCACTGCACCTTCTCAGAGATCCGCTCGCATGGGTTCCACCCGACGGAGACGATTTCCTCTGATTGGCCGCAGCTGCGACTTGAGCGGCGAGATTGGCCGAATAAACCACTGCTGCTGCCAGAGGGTCCAACGACAAGGGGAAGAACGAGGGGTACAAATTGCCCAGGGAGGCCGAGGAGGAAGAAAATCCGGCAACATTTTGAAGGGCTGCTGCTTCCTGTAATTTCATGGAGCTGTACAGGGGATAAAATGGATTCTTGGCCAAGTAATCGGAATCCACGTAGGGAAAGGTTCCGTTCAACTTCCCGGCAATTCCGTTCGGATAGAGGAGCCTGTGGTTTATGTCGATGTTTTCGTCGCCGGGAGTTGAAAATTTGTCGTAACCGTTGAATAAACCGTTCGAGTACTTGTCGTGGATGCCCAGAGCTCTCTCGGCATTTGGCGCCCTGAAGCAAGACTTGTTGGGACTGGTTTTTGTGGTGCTCGAGTTAGACCTACTGGTGCTCGTTTGTTCCTTCTTGTTGTGGGAATCCGACACGTTGTGATAGGATGTCGAGCTTTTTCTTCTTTCCTCTCCTTTCGATGCTTTCTCCGAAGGCGGAGTGGATTTCAGACGAACCGTCGCTTCCTTGGTCGAATGAGAATTGGCAGCAGGCACTGCAGAGTCTTTCTTGTCGGTGCCCACGGACTTGTTGGCCTGCGGATCCCTGCCTATACTGCTGCAGGTTTGAACCAACAATGCGAGAGGGCTGTTCTTGGCATCCAACTGCAATAAGAAAATGCAATATCGGTTAGAAAACAAGCAATAAAAGATACATCTGCGACATATTTTTAACACGGCGTGCATTCGTGGAAAACAAATTCTTTTTATAACCGATCGTAAGAACTGCCGATATCGACTGCCGAAACATTTTTTTCTCGATTATCACGATAGAATCATCTCAGATAACGTGCTACGTACAAACTCCTACTTGTGCACGACCGATGGTGAAGCGATGATATGATTTGCAAGGCATTCGTCTGAAGGCTGCAGTTTTATTTGTCACGTTATTGATTGTTTATGAGAGCCATGTTGACGTTTAGCGATGGATTTATGAGCAGCTTTGTGCGATAACAAATGCTTCTTGTTTTCGCTCTTTTTAATTCTCAAAGCTTCTCACTAGATAGTAGCAATTTTACAGAGCTCGTGTAGTAATGCCTAGTTTCGACGGTCGACAATAGCAAGGTGATGTCGAGTTCTGTGGGAGTGGGATAGGTCTCTTTACGAGCGTCGTGAATGGCTGTCGACGAGCTGTCAGATGTGACATTTGCTTCACAAATTCGATCGCTACTCAACCATCTTGACGCCAATAAAATGGAGCATTAATGCTCTGTGCACGTCCCTCAAACAATCGTAGTTCTCATTTCATCAGAACAACAACACCGACGCATTTACAACCGCTCTCGTGGCTGACAAGTAAAAAAGCTGCTTTGTTCATCCATCAAGTCGATCTGTCATAATAGCTCCGAACTTCACCGTCACCGACCATCGACCTGAAGATCTCACACAACCGTGTGCCACGCCATCTTGTCTACATGTCAAAACATCTCTTTCAGTCGATATTGTCCAACCCTCAGAAGAAAGTTTTAGCATCTTTTCAGACGAGGAAACGGCTATGATGATGATGACGATGATGACGATGTACTCGTTGAGGAATATCAAGAGATTCAAAGTTACATTGCGATGTTTCGCAAACAACGAAAATAATTTACGAGAAGAGAAGGAAAAGTGATGTTTGAAAGGAAGCGCCTCACAACAAAAAGCAGCTTCTGACAGTGTTTGGCATGAGCGAGTGATGATAATGGAGGCGATGATGACGACGATGATGACAACTCTAAGTTGATGATGACATCAACCGTTGATTTATGAAATCATTTCTGACACTCTTTGCCATTCACAGTATCGCGCTGTGGTTATCATTGCAATCAAGCATCACTTATCGTCGTCATGTATCATCACCATCACCATCTCTGTTATCATGTGATCCCAATTACATCACAACATCCACTTGTCACTTCACCAGTCCAGGTTTTCGTCACTTGTTATCGTTAAAAGTGGCACTTGTGACATTCTTCTTGCTTTGGAACGTCAAACATCAGATGTTACAAAATGTTCTTCACTTCTTTGACTTTAATAATATCTTGTTATTTTCGCCATCATCATCATTATCATCATCAGTACTGAAATCACCACCATCATAATCATCACCAAGTTGTTGTTACGACGAACTTCAAAGAAATCTACAATCCGAAAGAACAATTTCCATTCAACTTCCATAACTTCAATAGATTCTAATATAAAAATGTAAATAATAAATAAGTAATAATAATTATTTATTATTAATAGAATAATGAATAAAAACTTGATTTAAGGTTTCAGAACACGTCTACGATTCGAGTATTTCCACCGAATCCAAAGATGAATTGTTTCCATCAATCAAAAACACTGGCAGATCATTGGCAGATCATTGGCAGAGTGTGACAGGTTCAAATGTGCACCTCCAAAACCCCGTCAGTCGAAAGCAGGAGACGAGGAAATAAAACCAACAAGGACGACCTCGCCTGTCTCCCCTCAATCCATCAACCACGAATTCATGCCCGCCTCTCTTTGTTCCACTGTTGTGTATTCGCAGAACCGTCTGCGCCTTTTGTGCTCTTGGCGCTCAAAAGGAGATCGGAAATTGTTTGAGAAAATGAAAGAGCTTGTTTTGTGGATTATCGACAGGAAGAGCAGTAGAACAAATCCCCATTAAGCAAGTCCTCGGAAGAGTTCAGACGTGAGCAGACGGAAAGGTATTCAAGGCGGGAACAACGAAGGCTTCAGAATGCGCAGTCGAATGCGACATGATTGATGATGGTCATTAATTCCAATCAAATTAAAACAAATGACAAATGCTGCTGACGAGGTAACAGGTGAGATCCCGTAAAAATCAGTCGGGATGAATAATTGGCTGCTCTTAAATGGGGCCGCTAATTGCAGTAGTCACGAAAATAGAAGTCATTAACGAATTATAATTTAGCAACCCATTTAAGTTCAATCGTCAAGTCTAATTGCTTGCATCTATGATCGGTTAGGTTAGCTATTTTTGGGAGGCCATTTACATGAATTCTGCCTGGATCTAATTTGCCATCCGAGATCGACTTCTACTGTTCCGACAATCTCACAATCTCTCGGTTCCATTATTTCAATGTTCTCATTGTTATGGAATATTATTATGTAATAACGATTTACTAATTATTTTTAATCATTAACAGTTATTCATTATCATGACTGTTGCAATTATATCGTCGTCCATTAATATTATACAATAACTTTGCACAATGTATTCTTATTAAATAATAATAATAATATTAACAATAATAATAAATATTATGATGTAATATTATTACTATGGCATATCTCTCGTGATGAAACCTTATTTGAAGCATCAAAGTTCAACAACAAAGCTTCGAAATATGTTTGTTCTCATCGAAAAGACTGGTGAGTGTCATGTGAGCATCAGCAACATCACCAACATCAACAACGCCTAAATGCCTTCTTACTGCTATAACGTCGTACTAAACAACCAACTGTGAACATGTTATGAAATGTAAACTTCGATCGAGAGTAAATAAAATTTAATTGCTTAAAATAAATAAAACAATCCATCATCACAAGCAAATGAGATTCGATCCTTTTATAACAACAATAAATACGTAACAAACGAATGAATCTTCAAACTTACAACCGTTGGAGGATAAAATTCCGGCGTCAGATACTGGGAGGATGGGGACGAAGATGACGACGACGAGGCTACGGAGACTGAAGGAGTTGTTGACATTGTAACGTGTTGTCTGCGATGATAATCCTTGTCATCAAAAGTAATCCTTAAGGTTCAAAATCCGACAACGACGGCAACAAACCCACGACTACTTCCCGACAACTACTCACCACGAGCATAGCAACCGAGTTTTATAGTTGCGATTCGTTTACAACTTCAGGTAACTTGTGTTCGCTCAGCGTCATACATGCGATGTCCTGTAAGAACTGCTCGGATGAATGGAAGAACTTGCTGGATAAATAAGTAGAGTTAGTTATTGAAATACTTACAATTTAATAATAAGTTTCTTAATGGCATTATTGAGACGTAATGATCTTCTGATGGAGTTTAGAGAATAAATAATTTATTCCGATATTGGACGTTGTAGATCGGCAAATATTAAACAATCAGACAACCAATGGGATGCCGGGGAACGATCGATCAAGTTGCCGGGAATCTAATGGGCCGTCGCATCATAAAGACCCAAGACCCTCCCACTCAGGCTGATTAATGACGCCCCAAACGTCCGAAGCTCTGGCGAATGAAATGAAAAATCACCACAGGGGAGGGGTTCACGTCAATTTTTATTTTCACTAATTATTCCAGGGCGAAGGAAATTAATGGGAGCATGAAAATTGCACCGAAGTTTTTATGAGAAGAGGATTTGTCTTTTGTTGTTAGGCCTTCATTGCTTCTCGGATGATTGAACGATGCTGTCAGGACTGTGACGAACAAGTGGTGCAGAAATTTATTCCCGTAATTATTTATTGTAATTATTTCATCTCACGTCTGCCTCCATTTCAGCATCATATTTTCTTGCTCCAATTTGAAACTTTCTGTCTTCAGGTGAAAAGTGCTTTTCGACAGTTTACTTTTATTTTTATTTTCAAATTTTCCTTTTCAAATTTTTATTTTCAAATTTTCCTTTTCCTTCGAACGAATTTGATTGACGATTTCGAATTTTAGAAGTAATTTTGTTCGACACGTTGGCTAATTTCAGAGAAATTCGTGCACCCAGCATTCACGGAGAGGACACATTACGAATGACATGCAATCAATAAAACTGCAAACATGTCTAAAGATCTATTTTACACGCAGTCGAACAATAGGTTGGTGCAAATCCGTGCTTGATTTGAATCAGGATGACAAACTCTCATATTTGACGTGGAAACAAGTGGAGTAAAGTTTTTTAAAGGTCTTTTTTTATTTAATAATAAAGTAATTATTTATAATATGTTGAGCAGTAAAGCCACATAAATTAAATGTTAAAAATATTTGTGTATATGTTAATACTTACATCTTAATAAATAATGAAAATTTATTGATGACCATCCCGTCCTGGAACGGAATTCGTGATACCTCGTTGCGTTGAAACACAAGAGATTTAAGACCAGGGATTAATTCACCCCCAATATTTGCACCCTTACTGGGGGCAGTGTACACTTCCAGGTTTGGTTAGGGAAAGGAAATAAATGAAAGGTCATCATCGATCGATCGGACACTTTGCTATTTTCCACTTGCTGGTCTTTAATGATTGTTAATATTTGAATTGTTTTGTGGTCTAAAGAACTGAAGTGATTCTGAATAATATTCAATAATAAAAATATGACGTTCTCAATATAATTACTAATGTTAAAGACAGTGCCGGATTTAGGCATGGTCGGGATGCGCCACTGAACAGGGACCTCCACCGACCAACGATACTTATTTTTTTAAGACAGATTAATATCTGAATAAGATAATAATAATTTCACTGCGAATGATGAGTTGGTCCATGATCTACAATGCATATGATTTTAAACTCGTTCGCAGACCAGGGAAAGTCATTGCCAACGCAGATGCACTGAGCCCTCTGTCACGTACTCCACTGAACGCATCTGTGCCATTTCCCACTGAGTATTTTTCCTCGATGACTTACCCTCAACGCCTCTAGTGGTATCAGTGGTCGCAAAACTCACAAGACGTGATCCAGAACTGTCTCGAGTCTATTCGTGGGTAGAAAGAAATGGATGGCCACGGAAATCGGAAGTCGGTTTTCAAGCATACTCAACGAAACAACATGATTTCTCTATTCACAAACAGTGTCTACTTTGGGGAAGTCGAGTAGTCATTCCAGCCAAGGGACGAAGACGAGTGTTAGAGGAACTACAAATAGCTCACTCAGATATGGTACGCATGAAAGCTTTGGCACAATCATATGTTTGGTGGCCAAATATCGACAAAGACATCGAAGATTTTGTTCAACCGCAGGAGGTTTCAAGACATCCGTGGTGGAAGTCATCCAGAATCCATGTGGTCAAAATTTCCTCGTCGTGGTTAATGCATTTTCGAAGTGGTTTGAAATAGTCCTCCTGAAATAAACTTCAAATACGATTGCAATAGTTACGCTCGTCGTTCGCCAACCACGGTATTCCGGATTCCATCGTTTCCGACAACAGACCACAATTAACTTCGAAGGAGTTCAGAAATTTCTGGGAATATGATTTAATGCAGTCCATACCAGGCAGCTAGCAATGGTGAAGCTGAGAGAAGTGTACAAACAACGAAGGATTGTCTGAGAAAAATAGTCAATGGAGGTAACGCATATCACACCATCAACTGCTGCAGGATCAAGTCCAGCAGAACTGCTGATGGGCAGAAGATTGCAAACTTGTCTCGACCGAATGCATCCTGACCATTGCAAAAAGAAACAACTCGAGCAAGACAAGCAGTTTGCACAAACAGATTTTAACAAGATAGGATCATTCAAGTCGAGCGATCCAGTTTAGGTCAGAATCTACGGCACGTCTTCCGAATGGATACTCGCCACTACGACCGAAGCAACAGGACCTGCTCTTACGATGCTGAGACTCAACAAGGTAACCCTGGTGGTAATAAGGTGGGATGCCACGTGGGCCTTATCAGTAAGAAAGAGACCTCCGGCAAAAACTCACATTTCAAGTGACAGCTCAGACGTTTCGCACATACGATAGGGTAACCCATCAGAAGTAAGACAGAAGTAATACTGAAGACTTCCACCTATTTGAAAATTTATATGCACTAGGGAGGAGGATGTAGGATGTTATGAACTGTAAATTTGTTTTCTGTGGAGGCTCCGCCATTGTGGGCTTGTAAAGTAAACAGACAACGTTTCGTGATTGCAAAGTTTTCCTTTGTGACAATGCACAGTGTCATCCTGGCTACGGAGGTTATCACTGTAAGTTCTAGATGTAGATGTTCCTCCAGTTGTGATTGGTCCACTTTTATTAAACCCGATTTTGTAGGGTCGAGCAGTGATTTCCCAAATCTGTAAAAGAAATTTTTTTTGTCTTGCTCGCATTCTTCATACTCCCGAATTCTAACCTTTTCTGCTCGGCGAAGATTACTAACTCGCCTCTTGACATCACTCCATAAAGCCGACAGACCATCTCTCTCGCCTTCGTCAGCCTCCTTCCAATGACGTCGAAGCACTTTCTTTTCTTTTCTGAGAGTCGCTGGTCCTCTGCCTTCTTGACGGTTTCGGCTCGCTTGATCAGTCTGGGGCCAAATGTTTCTAGGCTTGTCTGATAGATGAAGTCTGTGAATACTTTTATCGAAGATTCCTTCTTCTTCAGCCTTGTCCAAGCGCTTTGTCCAACTCTTGCCATATCTCTTTGTTGGAGGCAGGGGCGGATCTAGAACACTTTGGCGGGGCTGGAACCTTGACCTCAAGGGGTCAATCCCTAAACCGCTTGCTGATGCATACATAAGCCGGCGAATATTTTAAAGCCATCTTGCTTGTTGTTTTTTCAATCTTTAAAAATTTAATTATGAAATGGTTTCAGGTCTTTTATGTTCAAAATTTCCTCTCAGAAAAGCTAGTTCTGTCTGACCGCATGAAAATCCTCTCCATACCATCATGGAAACTCTCCGAATTTTCTACTGCAATAAACCTCTTGCTCCATCTCTAAATCATGCCAGTAACAGTGGCACCCATCAGATCATGGATGTTAAACTTTGTTTCATGTAGAATAATTACTGACTTCCGTAAAGTCCCCATAATTAACTATATGTTTTGCCCATTCCAGCTGTCTATCCTCTTTCTTGAGGTATGACAGTTTAACGGCATTGATATTAATTTTGCAAATACGTCAAACTGATCTTAAAGATATGGACGAACAAATTAACACATCAATTTGCATTTCCTCTTAAAACATGTAATAAATTCGTTTTTAACTTTAGTATAAGATTTCGTGGTGATATTTAAATTATTTAACCAAATTTGAGGTTATAAATTTCATATTTAAGAAAGTTAATAGTATAATACTACTGTATAATAGTCAATATCTTGATGTGTGTAAGTAAGGTCAGTACATTCAGTCTGCCAGCTAGCATCGTTAGACAGAAGATAATTTTTAAACTTTCGAGAGTCGAAAAACTTTTCATTGCCAGCTGTTGTGGATGGTCATGTAGCCTAAATGAATAGAATCATTATAACATTTGAATATAAATCATTGTGTGCCCAATATATAGTATATCAATATATAATCTACAAAATTTGAGATTGCTCGCCCAACGTCTTTAACTTGATGCCATTTTACCCAACATTACCTATTTTATGATAACGATTTTTGAGAAGTTACAAGACTACAACAATGGATCAACAACGACAATTCTAGAGAGCCATGCCACCCCTCCCCCCTAAATCCGCCATTGGTTGGAGGGAACCTTTATCCTTGGCTTTGGAGAGCTCCACTGGGGGACCGAAGCTTATAAATATATAATATAATATAATATAACATAGCATAGCATAGCATAGCGCAACGCAACGCAATGCAATGCAATACAATACAATACAATATAATATAATTAGGGCTGCGAACGATTAAAATTTTCTTGATAGATTAATCGGGAAATTTTTAAATCGATTAATCGATTAAATTCGATCAAATATAACGCACATATATTCTTCTTCTTGTCACGTGGATTTAAGGCCATAGCCATTTGAAATGTTGGCAGAGCATCAATGCCTTCAATTCTGTTCGTGAACTTTCTTATGCTCTGCTAACTTCTCTTTGTACATCTATCTCAGCAATCACAGTGTCGATTGTATGTTGACTGTCCTTTGTTGTAGGTCTGTTTTTGAAGAGCTGTCCGTAAGCACTGTCCGTAGTCCATCATCTGAAATGCTTAACTTCCACGTTGTTTTCAGTACTCACCATTGCTGTTTACTTTGTTCTAACTAAATAACAATGATAATGCGGGGGAAAAGTAAGTAACTAAAAAGAGGACTATTACACAATTATTAATAAAAATAAATTAAAAAATTTCCGATTAATCGATTAAGGAAATTTTAATCGATTAATCGATTAATTAATCGATTATTTCCGCAGCAGTAAATATAATATAACACAACACAACACAACACAACATAACATAATAATATGTTATTGTATTATTGAAATGTTTTTAAGACCAACAAATGTTTTTCAGCTTTGACATTTTTCTGAAGCGCGTCACCTGCCGACTGAGTTTTCAATTTGTTTTTATTTATGAAGTTGTACATATTAACATGAAATATTAATAATCTCTAAAAATGATCAGGAGTTGCAGAAATCAGTGAAGTTTCAAGAAAAGAAGGCAAAAAATGTCCATATTTGAATTCGAAGTTTTAAATTTTAATTGAAGATTTTAATTCTTCACCAGGTGAGATCTTGCTGAATGTTTATTGGTTTACTTGGTTAAAATACGAATATTTCTGATGACCTTCACGAGAAATTCGTTCTTATAAATTGAATTGCAGCTTAAAACTCCGAATGTCTCTGAAGTGAGTTTGTGAATGGAATCAATCACATTCTCCTGGAAATCATTGCAACCATTGAGAAAATGTTTCTCTCCTGCATTACTTATTTTTCTAATTATTCCAGACTTTCTGCTTCTTCTTTGCTATTTTCAGGCGTTGCTGCTTTTCACTCTTGTTGTATTTATTTCTTGTTATCACTCGTTCCTTTCAGATTGTTTTAATTATCGCCTTCAATTCGTGCTCATACTTGCAAGATAATGTATTTACAACATATTAGTGAATATAATTGCAGTACAAATATTTACACAATAGAACACACACATACGCATGGAAGAGCATTCGCCACTCAAATTCCATTCCAAATAATGAACTTAAATCTCCTGAAATTCCCCTTTTAAGTTCCTTCTCCGTTTGATGTCGAAACATTTCCATGTCTTAAACGTTGATTAGCAATCATAACGTTGCACCAACACCTCATTCATCACCTCTCACATGCCACGCTACACGTGTCCCCATAAATAACGGATTATTTACCTGTTTTTCTATCTTCTGCTTAAAGCAGAGTCTAACAAATCAGTCTTTCACATACCAGGTTATAAATAGCGCTGTAAAATGTTTGCGTTGATTGGCAACTTCTAGCGGCAAAGAACCGCCGAAGAGTTTTGGGAGAATTTATGAGAACAAGAGGCTGCCTCGTCTTCCGAGATTCAATAATCAGTCATCCGTGAAAAGAAAACCACGTTGGATTGAATTCTCAAGTGAAGGATTTAAGGAAGTGACGCAGGTGATCGGACAACATTTAAAGTGTTGACATTTTTTGTAAAATGTCAAGTAATTAGATCAAAAGCTTAATTACGAGACTGAATAAGAAGTTATTGCACACTTGATTACTTGAGAGATAATATATTTTTTATTGTTTTAGATAAATTATTGTTAAAGTAATAATTAAAATACTATAAGCATACCACAATTACAACTGACGAAGTCATCTATGCGTATCCGCTAAAAGAAAGAATTTACAAAGGAAACATCAATTCTAACGTGTCTCAACATCTTCATCCTACGAAATAAATATTACGAGCGAATAATATAATCGCTTTTAATTTGCAATTCATAACTTAAAATTCTTAATTCACTGTCACAATTCACCAATCATCAATTCTTCGACAGGTTGAATTAATTTCATGACTTCATTTCTTGGTCGTATTCCTCAGTCGAAATTTACTTGGCACCCCGCACCTGGGGTTTGGAGAAGGATTGGATGGTGGTCAGGTGGACGTCCCAGGCTCCATCGAGGTGGTTGACTTGATGGTGGATGGAGTTCTTCTTCTCACGAATCTTTTTGCACGAATCCAAACCACAAGGACCACAACTCAGAATCCATCTCAAGTCTCTCTGGAATAATGAAATATAGAATGTAAATTTAAGACATTACAGGTTGCTCCTACTACAACCTAATTAAGTTCATATTTTTTTGTGTTTTTGGGTTTCAGTTGCATCTAAATGACGCATAACAAGAAAGTAAAGAATTAGTAATTTAAAAATAAAATTGGAATAAATATTATTCAAAAGAAATAATAATATTCCGGAGGAACATGAAAAGCTTCTTGAGGTAAGTGAGGAGCGGTTGTTGAATGAAGTGGAAAGGTGGAAGAAGTGGAGTTGAGAGCCACTGCCTTCCTTCGATATTTTCTCGACCTTCGTGAATCCACGACAACAACATCGACAACACGAACATCGTATCTCCACATCAGCAACATTGTATCACGTATTAATAATTAACGTACATAACAAGTATCAGCGTGGACAACAGTTACTTTTTCAAAATTTTACAAATGATTTTATTCAACTCAGAGGTTCATATTTCATTTTAAAATGGAATAAAATTTGAATTACTCTGCGATGTAAATTCACCATTTACGTCATCAACAGGAATATTGTTATCATCATCATCATCATCATCATCATCATCATCATCATCATCATCATCATCATCATCATCATCATCATCATCATCATCTTATCATCATCATCATCATTATCATCATCATCATCTCTCTCATCGTCCATCACTCGAC
>MPNW01000497.1:30550-50268 GCA_011800805.1 Hirudo medicinalis
CATATATTATAATTAGCTCCTTATTACTGCTTATCATATATTATAATTAGCTCCTTATTACTGCTTATCATATATTATAATTAGCTCCTTATTACTGCTTATCATATATTATAATTAGCTCCTTATTCTTTCAATACGTTGCCACAAACTGATGCGTTTCCATTCATTTTCCAATCCGTGCAAGTCAACGCCTGGAAGAAATAAACAAGCATCATCGTTTTATTTTCCATGATTTATTCATCAAGATTTAATGTTTTTAACTTATTTTTGTGTTATTTACGTACATAAAACTTAAAATCTTTCGACGAGACGAGGGTGGAAGCATGTTGACGATTTGTGAGGAGAAATTAAAAATATCGGATTGCATTACAAATTGTGTGATTCACTGATCAGCACACAACGTTTCTAATCTAAACGTGGAGGGCACGTAATTACTTTCATAATTACTGAATTATAATTTTAATTATGCAAATGACAAGTTATTTTTACTTGTGGTTGTTTATCAAGTAACAAGTTGATCAATGGAAAGGCCCAATTGATTGATGCCAATTGATTGATGCCTCAACAATTTGAAGTGACATCATTGAAACATTATTTTGTGCCTGGCTCCAGTCGAATAATAAAACATAAGATTTATTTACATTCATCCTTGCAAACATCGAATGGTGGCTGGAGAATTTGAAATATTAACTTTTTAAAAAATACGACGTTCTCTTAAACATGACGTCAGATTGAAGCAAGGGACGAATACAAATACACATGCAATGTGATCATCATACTATGATGAGTACAGGTGGTCATTTCATGTCATTGTGATTCAATGTGTTATCACAAACATAATATGTCATTGTGATTCAATGTGTTATCACAAACATGAAATGTCATTGTGATTCAATGTGTTATCACAAACATGAAATGTCATTGTGATTCAATGTGTTATCACAAACTTGAAATGGTGACGACATACAATTTAACAAACATACAAAATTATAAACACGTTCTCAAACATATTGAATCGTCTGCATTTGTTGATTTCACGGCATGAAATCATTTAACGCCTTAACATGAAAAAGTTCTTAAAATGAAACCACCTCCTGGAATTTCCCAAAACTAATTGTCGTTCTATGTTTATTTAATATTCCAACAATTCCATTCCTGAATATTCTTCGCTCGGTTGAATATTTTTTTTAATTTTGCTAATTCTAAATTTAAAATCCTCACTCAACACGTTTTGCATGGAAGCTTATTTTCATCCTAATTCTACAAAACTAACACGTGCCTTCCAACAAAAGAATAAAAGAGGTGCATTTTTCATCTATAAATTCGTGAAATTTTGGGAAGTGAATTAAAAATGTTGAAATGTTTTTAAGTTAATTTGTAAACCTTTCTTCAACTAAGAAGTTGCCTGTTATTCATTCAAAACTCTAATCACAAAACATCACTACATCCAATGTTCCCATTGTTCGCTTGGAATGCAACAATATTTTCAAAATGTCGTCCTAAAGACTTTAAAAAAACGTCTAAAAATATGTACAGGATTTGTGATTCTGCCGTGTTGTGTTTTCGTGCTCAAAAAAATTTCAACTTTTGAAGCGTATCGATTGGATTTTGTTTTATTGCACAATTTTTCGACAAAAGTAACAACTTTTCTTCTGCTTTTGCTTTGTTTTTGCAAAACTTGGAATAATTAATTAATTAAGAACAATTTTAGTCGTAAATGATGGAGTTTTTCTTGCGGACGAAGCTTGTTTTAAGCAATATTTAGAATATTTCTATTTAGAATTAACATAACATTACATATCAATGTTTTATTGTGGTTAAGAAGACCGAGGTCTGAGTAATAACCAATTATTTGCTTATGTCGCGAATAGATCGAAGAATTAAGGCTTATTGACTTTGGCTTGTTACGCATGATGATATGTTTCATTTTGTCCAACATTTGTGGATGCTCAACTTTTTGGAATTTCTCTGAAAACTTCTCGCGTGCAACACGGTGATATTGAGTTCAAGTAGAATCTACTTCTCAAAGTTGTATTCTTCAATTATTTTTCAAAACTTATTAACTAATCTCAAAATTTGTTTTCATTATTTATTTAATAATATTGCATTTATATATTGAATTTAAAATAATAAACAATATTTGTAACATTTAAAAATTTATTTAGTGTGCTGATTTATTTAATTCTCTTTTGATTGGTAGAAGTCAGAATTTCAAAGGGGTTGCGTCTGAAATATTCAAGGAAACATTAAAATACTTTGTTGTTTTACGCATTTTACAAGTTAAATCGTGAAAGGCAAATTTCACGAAGGTTTAAGATATAACAAACATACTTTGTAAACTCATAATCAGCAGGACCTAATGCACTGATTGTGGAGCAGAAAGAGGTGTCGCATACCAAGTGACATTGTTTCCAATGAAGAGAATCAATTGAAAAAATCGTTAATTAATTGAGAATTAAATAAGGAACTTAAATGATCTGTGGATTAAATTTTATCAAATTTCTTTTTAAATTCGTGTGGATTGAAGTTTTTCTCTCATACTTGAAATGTTTCTCCGCTTTCAAATTATTCCGAATAATTTTTAATATTTTTGTTAAAATAATTTATTGAAGCTCTTTATTCACGTGAATATTCTACTCAGACAAGCCCTTTGCATCGCTTTTTGAATCCAATCCCCCTTTTATCATCCGATGGATTATTGAATGTTCATGTTGTACTGACATGTCCAAGTAGGATACAAGTAATATGTACGACTATTCGTGCTCCTTAGACATTTTTGGACATCCACAGTTTTATTCAAATAAAATGGTGAATTAAACATCTAAATTTGTTAAGGCTTCGCTATTACATTGCTATTACATTGCTATTACACTGCTATGAC
Organism: Hirudo medicinalis; assembly: GCA_011800805.1. Lineage (NCBI taxonomy): Eukaryota > Metazoa > Annelida > Clitellata > Hirudinida > Hirudinidae > Hirudo > Hirudo medicinalis. Next base: position 33,432 of record MPNW01000497.1, read on the forward strand.
ATTGCTATTACATCGCTATTACATTGCGGCACTAATGCGACACTTCGATAATGTGACCTTACCAATGTCCCCTTTGACCAGGGTGGATGTAATTTAGACAAGATGACATAATTTATTAATTGAACTTGTTCGAAGTTGTTAGGAATCATATTTTAAGAAGTGGCCAACACTTCACCATTTGTGCATAAAACCGTTACTTAAGTGTTAATAACATTGCCAACATCATTAAAAATATAAAATATTGTCAATATTGATGTTAAAAGAAGTGCAGAGAGCTGCGATGAAGTTGAGTGAAACAGTTGCAGACGTCGAAACATGGAAACACTTTCAAACATAGAAAACTCTCTTCTGCACAATATTTCTGTGATTGTTCTGTGATTACAGATTTGACAAACTTGAAGGCGTTTGTTATTATTAATTAATTAATTAATTAATTTTTTATTATTATTTATTATAATTAAATAACTAGAGCTGCAGTAAACTGGAAGCGAATGTGAAACATTTTTAGAAAAATTCTATTACAAACCATAATCCGATTTAAATAAGAAAAATCAGATTTTTAATTGTTATTAAATCCTGATTCGAATCCGCCCTGCCTTGGACTGCCATGAAACCAGAAGTTGAAGAGAGCAGCGAATAATTTGTGAAATGGGACAAAGTTTTTACGTACATAACGTGAAATTGCTCCATTCATTTGTTTCACATGCCTGTTTGAGCTTAGAATTGGAACTTTAAAATGTGGAAGTACCAAGAATTCCAAGCTTGGGAATGGGAGTATTACATTTCATTTTATTGTATTAATGGAATATAATTTAGACAAATACCTTATAATAATCTAAAATCCAATCATGTTTGGCATTTATATCCAATTTTTATTACAACTTAAAATATAAATATTAACTTAACGGATTTCCAAATTGTTTAGCAAATTAATAAGGCTTAATTTGCTTCAAAGATTGAAACCTTCTTCAACAATTAAAAACCTGAACGTGATAAAAGTTTCAATGAATACAAAATGATTTTACGATGAAGAATGCAGGCCATTTACTCTCATGACAGAAGAAATGTTTGGGGGTTGTGTGGAAAGAACGAACTTCTGCGCCAGAATGATAACAGTTCCATATTCCCTCAACTTATCTGATTTTAAAGAGTTTCTGCTTGCATTATAAAAAGCATTCATAAGATATCAAATATGAGCAGACCTCACCAGAAATCAAAATTACAGTTGGCTTTTGTAAGCAATCAATTATTAATGATATTTAATTAGATTCCTCAATTCCGAGGTTCCAAATATTTCGAAAAATGTCAATGTTTCTGTTTTTGGCTTGCAAATGTTTAGCATGAAAATAACGTTCGACTTACAACTATTTGGTCAAAAATATTTTTTTAAATGAAAAAAATTAAAATTACGAAAATTATTTTGAATTATTCAAAAATAATCAAAACACGTCTTACATATAATTAATGAGGTTCCAAAGTCTTGAAAGTTCGCTTAAATTGAAAAATTAATCCTGCTCGTTGGATTCTTTAAAATGTCCACTTCGTAAGACAATTAACTCAGATTAACTCAGATTAACTCAGGAGCTGAATATTAACTGATGCACAAATTCCCAAATCACGCAATCGATAAAAAGTTTAACATTCACTTGAATCATCAAACTTGATTTCATCTCATTTCATTTGATTATTATATACATTACATATTTTCATTCAAAATTGAAACAACTTAAATCAAAACAATTGAAATACATTAAAATAACATTTGTAAATGCAGATGTAGCTCATTTATATAGCGCCATATGCATAGCTTCAGAGGCGCTTTTTGTTAACCATTTATTTAGCGCTCCTTCCCAAGGGCTCTTGCGGCAGTGCAGGCTAGGTTACGAACACGACACATTACGACTGTTGCCATTACCGCCTTATACAGGAACATAACCCATTAGGCCAACCTACACGCCAAGTATTATTTGGAATAACATTTAATGTGATTTAAAAGTAAGCAATTGCAAGAAAAACAACGCGATTGAAATGAAAATGAACTGCATGAGAAAATGAACACTGCTGGCCTCACAGAACAGGCCATGTGTTCACAGGTAATCCCTGACTGTGGAGTTTACTTATTGGATTGTTTGTTCTGGAGACACATCGACAAACGAACATCTGTTCCAACAATTGTAACGACTTCATCAATAAAATGACATTTTTTCGCGTCAACGGATGGAGACAACGAATGGATTCACTGCTGACGATGATCGATAAAAGGTTTTAGGGACGCTATTTGATTGAGCAGTGAAGGATCACAAAACTTGTTCAATATTACGACACGATAATATTCATATATATATTCTTTTTGCTTCTTGAGAATGTCCATCACAATGATCAAACCGATGTTGTTGCTGTTGTTTTTGTCTCCCGGTAGGTTAACTTTTAAAGAGAATTTTTTCCCAATTTGTCTTTATTCTCCTGCTACTCATTCAGATGTCGGAGCTCAGGAAGCCAAGATAAAAGGTTGATTATATTTGATTGATTTGTCCAATGAATGAATGCATTGAATGAATGTACGATTATTATTATTATATATTATAATAGATTGATAGATATTTATTGCTTAAATAATTAATTTAATTTTAAAAATAAATGGAAGGCTTCTCATAAATTGTTCGAATGTGCATAAAGAGTGTTATAACAGCAAGTCTTAAACTTTTAAAAGAAAATATTTATCATTGATGATATTCATTTGAATAAATTATTAATTTAAATTAATAAATGCTTAATTGTTTCCAAAATCAGTGCAATGCGAAAACAGACAACAGACCAGATCTCTTTGGCAGACTTGTCACATGTTCATAAAAACTACTGGCGACTACTCAAACATGACCTTGAAAAATGAACTCTGGAAATTCGTAAAGTATGACATCATTATTTTTTATTTTATAATGATCATATCTATTTTACTAATTAATATTACTTAACCAATAAATCTAAGAGTAACTGGCAAATAATTTGCAGATCAAGCGATCTCTCTGAATCCTGCTTCGACTTACACTTTTTCCCCTATCCTCAAATACGTCTGCAAGTGGACAAAGAGCTGATCGAGTACAGCGTCATAAATGTCCTCACGACTGCCAGTAAGTTTACTGACCACCATTTCAGATGATCAGAGGATTTTCTCTTACTTACGAAGTCATAGTTCAAAATAAGTTGACGAAATGAATTTCAGCCTCCTTGGTTGAAATCAATTGCTCTCGCACTTCGTACAACGTGTTGGACGTTGTCTTCCAAACCTCGACCAAGTGGTGTCTCTTGCAACCTGTTCCATCCAATGCTATATGCAGGTATAACATGCTTATCAGTAAAACAATTTAAACAATATTTTCTGAATATAATTTATTAATTACAATATAATTGCATATTTCTCTAATCTCAGGACAAGTCACTAAGACATCGCATTAAGTTACAATTAGTTTAATTATCATTGTACCACATTCAATGTTAACAAATAATTTTTATTATAATAAATTATTGTAATTCATTTAAATGCGCATCATAAATTCAAGTTGTACTTTCAAAAAGTTGTATTTAATGATAACAAAGAATTACAATTTTTAAAATATGACAGCTGTTATGCGGGTAAATATTCTCTCACCAATTATCAAAAATAGCAATGCGATGATGACGATGACGATGATGACGATGATAATGATGATGATTATTATTATTATTACCACTATCGTTAATAATAATAATAATAATAATAATAATATTATCATCGTCGTCGTCATCAATATATTATTGATTATATATATAATATTAATCGTCAAAACGGATTAATGGATCAATGGGGATAAGAAATCAATTTAGCGCTAGAAGTTGTTGTCCAACAAATGGTTGAACGGAGCAACAACAACAACACATGTTTGCGAATGTTTCACGAAAACAAGCAATCATTGAAGACATTTCAATCTATTATTTACGAATTATTCCTTTAATCAAGTTTTCATTTAAAATTTAAAACATAGTTTGCACGGCTTATCTTTGAAAATAAATTGATGCTTTATATCGGAAATGTATTTTTAAACTTTTTGGTGTTATCAATTTATGAAATTTAACCTTTTTTTTTTATTGTGAAGGAACTTGTTCTTATTTTTTAAAATTTTACATTCCATTTTATATGTTTAGCAAGTTTGATTAATTTATAAAATAAATCATTGATTAAATTAATTATCACAAAATTTGTGATTGCCCATTGAAAGTGTTTATGAATAAAACTTACATCGTTAGGATTGAAGACTTGGAGCTAAGCATCAGCTTCTCCAAGGACGACCCAGTGACAACTTACAACAAATCTGAGACCTCTCATGAGAAGGGGGAAGGGCAATGCCCAGCAGAACGTCTGATATTCATGATCATTAAACATTATAGAAATATAATTATAGCAACAATAAAATAATTCACTTTAATTAAACAATTATATTTACGAAGCAAATATGATTCATCCATTCTTTCCATCTTCATATTTCTACATTTCGAGATCCGTTTCTTGATAAAAATGCCCAAAGACGGTTGACTTTGGTTAAAATTGTGAACGAATTCTTTTGCTAGAAACCCCTGGAATCAAGTACAAGTTCTCTGCCTCACTTGAGCAGTGTGAAGGTTAATATTTATAATTAATATTAATATTAATATTAAAATGTAAATGTATATAAATGTACTTCATTTACATAGCGCCATATGCATAGCGTCAGAGGCGCTTCTTGTTAACCATTTATATAGCGCTCCTTCCCAAGGGCGCTTGTGGCAGTGCAGGCTAGGTTTCGAACTCGACACATTACGACTGTTACCATTACAGACGTATGCAGGAATGCAACTCATTCTTAAATTGTTGAAATGGTCAATCTCTTTTAAATGTGCATCCGAAGCAATGGATGGGAATATTTATTGGACAAAATAAGGAGCAATATTATCTTGTTGATATTATTTCGTTAATTGTTAATTTGATTTATATTTATTTTATTTTATTTATCAGTTTCGACATTTAATCATCTCATTAAATATTCAGAGATAAAGAAATTACAATCTGCTGAGAAGACTGGTAAAATGTGAAACAATTAAAATTTATTTGTATTTACATATTTAAAAACAAATTACTTGCAGAATAATAATGTTGATCGTAGATGTCTACTTTCTTTTAAAGGTTCTTTTGAAGTCCTCCGTCAAAATTTCTGAAAGTTCGTTTATTTGAAAAATACTTGGATATGGATACGGTCACATTTATCTGGCTCTAAAGTGGCGAATATTTCTTAATAATTACTTTTATTATAAGTAATTGTGGATGTTTAAATTGAAATTTACGATGTCAATCTTTTATTTTCTTTTTTTAAAAATATGAAATCAATTTTGAATTATCTAATTAATTAATTGTTGAAAAATACGGAAATATTGTTATTTATGACTGACATTCCTCAACTCAACCGCTTCTCATTTACCTTCAAAAAAAGAAAAGAAATTATTGTACTTTTGAATGATTGAAGCAATCCGAAATATTCCTCAAGCAATTTACAAATAAATATTAATTAGCTTTTCCTTTATTATTGCTTATTAAATTCGTGCTTTTATATTTCAATAAACGCTTATTTATTGGAGGTTTTATTGAAAGGGGTGAAAATAAAACGCAAAGCTTAAATTTAAAAAAATCATATTTTGTAATATTTCATAAATTTCTAATTTGATCCGAATTATAACTAGGAATTTATTTACCTGCTTTTGGGGTGTTAATCCCCCAACATTTTGACGACTCCCCAAGTAACAGCACCCCTAGTGGGGGGTGAACACTTCCAGGCAAAATTGGTTTAAGTTAGTCATGCAAAATCAAAAAAAAAGTCATCAGATGACATCCGGTTAACATTCCCCGGGGCGTATTACTTTATAAATCCTGTATTCTTGCTTATCTGCAACTTCCTTCAACTCAGCCCGCAGAAGTCTTCAATCATGTTATTGGGGCACCTTCCCATCTTAGATCTCCATCTTCTAAAAACATAGCCGACACTCCTTCCTCCGTCGCCCTAATCAATTAGTATTGTAATTATCTTTAATTAAAACATCATTATCATCATCCATCCCCACTACATTAAAATTCGACTTTATCTTTGACGCTCGTTTCAGCTTCAATCAGGTTACCGCCTCTAAAATGGAAGCCTGCAATCACCACATGCGGGCAACTACGTTACAATTCGTCCATTTCTCTCCGCCTATATAATTCCTGTTCTTCCACCTTCTTTTATGATTTGTTAAATATCTCTGCATTTCTTCTTGGACTATTGCAACTCCTTTCTGAAGGGTACATCGACTTCTCTAATCCATTAATGACACTCGCCTCAGCTGATCCACCCTGCCTCCAGCACCTCATTTACCATCACCTCTTACCTGATCTCCTTCGTCATCTTTCACCATTCACAAACACCAACCAGTCCTTGCGAACCAAGGCGCATCTGACGCTTAGGGATATCATTGGTATGAACGAATACAGAAGATGTAATTAATTCATTTAATGTAAAACCTGATTTAATCTTATTTAATCAGTAAAATATCCGTTAATAACTAAATTGATATAATATTACTATATAGATAACTATTGAATTAGTCGCAGAAATTAGCGACTGGCGAATAGTTTAAGAATTTAAATTAACTGAGTTAAAATTAAAATTTATTAAATTTAACAAATCCAACAATTATATATGTTGTTTGTGGTTATATTATTATTTATTCATGGCTCAACGATTCTATTTTGTATATAAAATAATTTATTATGTGTTTTGTAGCTCGATAAAATCTTTAATGGTTATTATGTTATTAAAAATATTACAAGATTTTCTTTAATAAATGTGTAATTTAATTTAAATCACTAGGCAACTTTAGAAATGATGGCTAATATAACCGGTTATTGCACAAATCGGGACACGTTTCAGACATTGTAAAAAGGCACCATAAATATTTTTGAGTTCTTTGGAAATTAAAAAAAAAATTTTTTAAATTGTTTACAAATCGATGAGTTAATAACAGTGAATACCTTTGGATTGGTTCAATTTTGTCGTGAGCATCCAAGTAGTTATTTGTGCTTGGACAATCGCTATGGCTCGAGTAGCTTTCATCCACCCAGATTTGGGTATCGGTGGAGCTGAACGGGCGGTGATAGACGCGGCATTGGCTCTTAAATCTCGAAATCACGAAATAAAAATTTTTACTGCTCATTACGATGTCAACCATTGCTTCGAAGAAACCAAGGATATGCTTTCCGTGGTTGCTGTGGGTGATTGGCTTCCCAGATCACTCTTAGGACGATTTAACGCACTTTTCGCTTATGTAAGAATGATTTATGTTGCTATTTATTTGGTCCTTTTCAGTGGATTTTCCTATGATGTTGTATATTGTGACCAAATATCAGCCTGCATCCCAATACTTAAACTCAGGAGAAGAACAAAAGTTATTTTTTACTGTCATTTCCCTGATTTGCTTTTGACTGGAAGATCAACATTTTGGAAGAAATGGTACAGAGCTCCATTGGATTGGCTGGAAGAAAGGACCACTGGGATGGCTGATATTGTTTTAGTGAACAGCAAATTTACGGGTAATATTTCTTGATTATTTTTCACATATTTTACTCAAAATATTAAATGATGTTAATTTTAATTAGCAGAAGAATTGTGATTGCTTCTGCCAGTAATAATTTGCAAATAACGTTTGTGATGTAGCAGACTGCAATTAGAAACATTAGATTAATATTTCTTTTTTACCAAGATTATATTTAATTCTGTAGTTTTGACTATGCTAAAAACTCTATCAAAAGGAATAAATCATTGTAAAGTCTCTATTTGAATGTGCACATTTTCTAAATTCATTAACTTACTGTAACTTAATGTAAATAAATTTTGCAAAGCTGGCATTTTTGCTGAAACATTCAAGTCTCTGAAGCACATTCAACCAGAGGTTCTTTATCCAGTGCCATCATTTCATGTCTCCGAGGTTGATTGCTCTTCGCACCTCACATTTCATGTGTCCAGAGTAACTTTCCTCAGCATAAATCGTTATGAAAGAAAGAAAAATCTCTCCCTTGCCATTGAAGCCATGGCCAGTTTGAAAAAATGCCTTGGAAATTTGGATGACGTGCAGTTGGTAGTTGCAGGAGGATATGATGACAGAGTCAATGAAAATAAGGAATATTACAATGAATTGCTTGGACTGAGCACTGAGCTTGGTCTGAAGGATCACATTTCATTTTACAAATCAATTTCCAGCTCTTTGAAACTCGACTTGTTGAAATCTTGCACCTGCCTCTTATACACTCCCGACAAAGAGCATTTTGGAATTGTTCCCATAGAAGCAATGCACTATGGACTTCCAGTCATTGCAGTGAACAGTGGGGGACCCGTGGAAACTGTACACGATCTCTGCACTGGCTTCTTATGTGAACCATCTCCAGATAGCTTTGCAGAGCGAATGGTAGAGTTTGTCAAAAATCGGTCGCTCAAGCAAATCCTCGGCAGGGCTGCTCGCGAAAGGGTCGCAAAGAATTTCTCTTTTGAAGTTTTTACGGAGAAGTTAGATAGCATTGTTTTGTACGTGTCTTCCTCGAGCGAGCACAAGGATCGGCAGGTCTAGTCATCCGACCAAAGTTTATGTGTAGAGACTGTTATGTTTTAGATGACTGTTAGTTTAAAATTTATTTGGATAATTTATTCTGTTCTTGATGTTATTTGATTTTTTTTTGTTTGGTTGAAGTTGAATAATTCTTGATAAAATGTCATCCCTTAATTGGATGCCTTAGTTGGATTGTCTTGCCTTTAATAGCGTCGTCCTACCAACTTCCCATTTGATGTAAGTTACTATCTTTTATTCATGGATTCTCTTGAGGGACTATTTGCATGACAGGCCATTACTAGAAGTGCAATGCATAAAATAGTCTTTAAGAAGTAAGACTGGTAAATGTTTATTTATTACAAAACAGCAACTAATTAAATAGTTCGAATAACTGTTGGCAAATTAAGCGATTGTTCCACGTAAGACCACTATTGAAATTCGCGCAACTCATTGTCTGAGTGGGGATGTGCGTTGTTACACTGCCATCAGAAAGTATCTGAAGGGAACACCCAAGGATTAAAAATATCTTTTGAGCTCCAGAAGTCGATAATTTTGATGGAGCCATTTTTATTCGATAGATTAACTGAGCGATCGAGTTGCTAAGGCGTTCCAAATGTTGCTTGTTGTGACCGCTACGTAGCGAGGTGAACCTCTGCACTTCTATATTTTTGCACGGTGGCGATGTTCTTCGGATTAATATTTATTTGCAGTTGGTTTATTACAAACTTCACATTTACTGCAAAACATTCAATAAAACATTATTTTTGAATCAAGCAACCGTTTATGGACGTGATTGGGAGGAGGCATTTATCGGTAAAATTCAAACCGAAGACGGATTTGAACAGAATATGGTTGCTCCCGTACGCGTTACTCCTGCTTCTATGAAGAAACCAAATTACCATGTGGATGAATTTGGAAGAGTAACAGAGGTTGAAGATAAATATCTTCCAGATGAAGAATTAGAAAATTCAACTTCCTTCAACTGTAAATATCACGATCCATGTGCCAAGCGATATCATGCAAAGAGAACTTATTATCCTGCTTATAGGCCTAGCATATTTATCCTTTGCTATAAATATGATTTTTGTATCGAGCTGGCGTGCCCTGCCAAATATTTTTGGAACATTACTTCGGGAGAATGCAGAAGTAGCGAAGGTGGGTTTCAGTATAGAAAAAAAAACTCTCAAACAAGAGAATAATTAAATAAATACAATTTCTTTTTTCCAATGACATTTCAGTGGATGAGGAAGCTCCCAGTTACGAGGTGGAAGAGGAAACATTCATGGAACATATTCCTAAAAAGCCACAATATGACATGACCCCTTACGATTGCAAGAAAAAATATCCATGTACTCATGACTCCTTTTTCAGTCCAAAAGCAGTTTTTAGACATGTCGAACCGGATAAATTTATTTTTTGCAACTTTTGGGCATGTGACATTTATGCCTGTCCTAATGAGATGTTTTGGTACCAGGACGTGCACAGATGTCTCATTCCTGTCGATTATGAAAGCCACAAAATCATGCTGGGAGTAACTGAAGAACTTGAAAATAACACGCAATACCTTGGTGCTCTCCGAACTGGATTCTATGCCAATGAATCGGTCGAGAAATACGGTGAGATATCGGAATCAACGGAATCGAATTACAGTGGGTCATCTAACAAATCGTTTCAAGAACTATCGACTCAAAAATTTATGGACGAAAGAATTGAACGTAATACTTTGGACAAACCTAAAGCACAGACAAAGAATCCATTGACTTCGAAATTCATGACAACGTTGACTAAAAAAAATCGTAAGTCTAAGATCTCTCCAGGATTCATGCTCCTTTTGAAAAGCGAATTGGACATGGAAAGAAGCAACCTCGAGATGAAGCTAAGGAAACTACAAAATTCTGCCGGAGACTGACATGACTCACTGAAATGACATTTTATGATCATTTTGTTGATTTGTATGCATCTGTAGCAGTCACTCGAGAGATATTCTTTTGAAAGCTTGCTCAGGCATTGTTGAGCACAAACTATTTCAAGCCTTTGCACGCTCTGCTGTTCCTAAAGACATAAGAGCAGTTGTTCGATCAAGCAGTTGAAAATCTCTAACTTGTTATCTAAATTAGATTAAATTAATTGATTTTAAAGGGTGAATATTACAAGTTAGTTGTACAAAGTTAGTAGCAAAGCGTCCAAACCCAAATAGGTTTCTAGGTTGATAAACGTCGGATAATTATGAACAGCTGGAGGAAAGGGAGTTTGGTTGGAAACAATTTGACTAGAAGCACCAGCAGAGAGGGAGAGTCCGACAAGGACGAGGAAATCGACCTCGTAGACAAATTTTGTGCAATTTTAAATGATAAACGAAAGGAACTGCAAAGCTTTCTTGAAGTGGCCAAAGACAGGAAGGAGAGTGCTATGAAAAATATCGAAATCACAAAGGCTAAGATCAATCAAGTGTGATAAATTTTTTTTTTTAAATAAAATGTATAAAACAATTTATTATTATTATTGACTCTGACGCTATGCAAATGACGCATTATAAATGAATTATGTATTACTATTATTATTGTTATTGTTACTGTTAATTATATTATAATAAATATTATTATTATTATTATTATTATATTAAGAATTTGTTACGAATTGTTATGAATATTAAGAATGTTATTAATATTATTATTATTCTTAATATTCTTAATATTATTCTTAATATTATAATAATAATATTATTGATATTGTTGTAATATTAATAATAATAATATTATTAAAATAGGCGGCAAGTGATCTCGTAGAAGCACTGGAAAGGGACAAGAAAAAGCTACTCCAAGAAGCAGATTTGTTTGGGATGACAACGCGACAAGAAATCGATAAATTGGAAGCAGAACTCCTGAACAGCATCAGGACAAACGAGGAGTTCCTGGTTTCCATGGATCATCTGAAATCTCAAAGTCCCGAGGAACAGGTAGCACAACTAGAGGTTTTCAAAAATCGCCAGAAAGAGTTGGATGCTCTCAAGCATGATCTGACGACAGGGTCGCTAAAGTTCAAGAGGTCAGAAATAATAAAAGGCAATTTACTCGGCGAAGTCAGGTTGGGCGACATAGGTAAGTGTCCATTAAATTGTCATTGTATATTTGACGGGTTTAAATTATATTGCGCTATGAATCTTTTTAACTTAAATATATAAACAAATGTTCTTATGAACATTTTAAGGACTTTCACGAATGCTCATTTACTTTCTCCCTCAAATAATTTCAGACGCATCGGACCCCTATTCAGACAGACCGTTGGAAATTGGTCTGATTGAAGGAGAACAAACTGTAGCGGGGATTACCGTGCTCAAGGAAAAGATTTACATCATCAGGGACTTCCTGCCAAACGTGGAGGTTTACAACGTGACGGACCTTTCCAGACACAAAATAATGAAACTTGAAGGACTAAGGAAGCCTTCTGACATCGTATCTGACGAGAATTTAAATGTTCTTTACATCAGCGATGCTGCTGGCTGCGTCTACAAATTGGAACCTGAAAACACAGTTCTGACAAAATTTACTACCGATGGTTAATATGTTGTTTATTTTGAATATTTATTTCAGAATGATGTTGAATGTGACATAATGTGGAAGACTCAACAGTCGTATCTCCTTCCTCTGTATTACCAAAACCAGCAAGCTTAATGACATCCAAAAGATAAATGTGACCATATTAAATGTTTGCAGTGGGAGGAGAACCTCATGGCATTTACTTGATTCCTTCAAGGGCAAACACTGCGGGCAACCTGCTAGTGACTTGCAACGACAATCGTCAAATGAGGGAGTTCACCTCTGAAGGAGTTTTGGTTCGTTCCGTTCGCTTTCAGCAGGACGTTGCATCTCCTTGGCACGTGGTTCCACTCTTTTCCAGCTGGTGGACCAGTGGACAGAGCAACAACGTCGTCAGTAGGTACGCAGTTTGTCACGGTTGGGAGAGCAGTAAACTGCACCGAATTTGTTGGGTAGACTCGTCTGGGAAAACTCTCAAAACCTTCGGAGCTTCGAACGGCTCAGGATCGGGAAAGGTGGATGTGCCGATAAGAATTGCCGTGGATCTATTCGGATATTTACTCGTTGCCGACAGAAACAATAATCGGATAATATTGCTCAGTCCAAACCTTGTTTACATCAGGGACTTGATAAACAAGTCTTGTGGAATAAAACAGCCGAGAAGAATACACCTAGACGTTGCAAAGTGCCAGTTATATGTGGGGCTTATCGACGGAACAGTCCATATTTTCCAATTAGTTGAAATATAATTAACTGGATAACAAAATTTAATTAAATTACTTTGGTAGGCCTTGAAGTTTTTATTTGCTTGAAAATGTAAAAACCATAATTTCAAGTGTAATTGTTGAGCTCAAATTAAGTTAATTGTTTTTTTATTTTTCAAAAAACCTGTTGAAAGAGAATCTTCAAAAACTATAATAATAATTTGCTTTCCAATTTCGATTTCCTTCAGTTAATATATCGTGGTACGTAATTAAGATTAGCAACTTTTAAAACATGAATAACGTCTCCAAATCAGAAATCTATTTAATCTATCATCTTTACTTGTGTGTCTTTACTTATTGACATAATCAATAACATGAATGCATAAAGTCAATTTATTACATACTTAACTAGAGAAGAGGACTTTATTATATAAAATCCATAAAATATCAATTTGCTACCGATAGCAATTTACTAAAAACATTATTTTAAAAAAATAACAAAATATATATAAATATTTATATTTGTAACATTTTAAAACTTTGCTGAAAATAACATTGAAAGTTTCGTCGAATAAAAATGTTTGAAATAATAGTAGTTTATGTAATGTTTTAATTAATCATAATTTATGTAACATAATAGTTTATTCAATGCGACATCAATAAGATTTCAATTGCCATAGAAAAAACGACGAACATTTGTTGAAACATCAAATGCACTAGGACCAATATATTGACTTGTTTCATCGAACAAAAAGGAAATTAAGTCAACAGGCTAAGTTGATTAGTTACACAAGTTTAGTTTACCGACATCAATGTAATAGGTAATAATGGATTTGAAATCCACTACAAAAGCCGGAGACGAATGGCTCACAACATCATCACAGTTTCTTTGGAGAATTGAAAACCAAGAAAAATGATCGTTCTCTCTATTGTGTTATATCTACTCGCATATCAGGCAGCATCTCCGTGCATTGCCGCAGAAAGCGAGAAACACGAAGGAGGTTAGTGTGATTGATATTCACTGGATCGATTTAAAACGTGACCAACCTTATTTTATCGGTAGAGAGGACTGCCACACGAAAAGGATGGTTGGACGAAGTTGAGAGTTGGTTATTTGCTAATGCAATGAATTTTAGTGAAATTGGATCATCATTTTAAAAAATTTAAAAATAATTTCGCAGCATATTAAAAAAATTTTTTTACCAGAAAATGTCGAGCAGATAAAGAACTTTATGCATGACAAACACAAGGGAACGTCCTACAACAGAATGTCATACATGACTGACACTTATGGACCTAGACCGGCAGGATCCCAAGCTCTGGAGAAAGTTATAGGTGAATAAAAATTCAAGCTACAGCTAAAATTTATCATGTAACAAGTAATAATATAAAATGACAGACGAAATCAAACAAGACGCCGAAAAACAGAAATTAAGCGTCAAAGAAGAACCTGTTCAAGTAGATATTCATACTCAAATATTGACTTTAATGCGATTGTTGCTTCAAATATTAAAATGCATTTCAAATACCAAAAGTCAGAGTATGTTGAGTATCCCAATATCCATTTATTGACATTAAACGGCAAATGAATACCAACAGGTTACCTGTTGGAGAGAAATAAGTTCGACGGCAACATTCCATTCCAAAATCAGGAACAAAAGTTTAGCCATTGTCGCTTATGGTCCATCAGTGGCGGGAAAGTTCAATGCCCGTTCTGTTGGTTAAGAGCTTCGACGAATTAAATAAGAGATCATCTGAGGCAAGTACAGTACTTTAGGAAAAATGTTCCTTAGAAAAAATTGATCATAAATCTTAACTTTCAATCAGGTCAGAGGAAAAATTGTGGTTTACAATCAGGAGTGCCAGGATTATCCTACTTGCGTTCAATACAGAAATGACGGAGCTTCGAAAGCGGCTGAACATGGAGCTGTGGCTTCACTCACTCGCAGTGTTGCTTCTTTCTCCATCTATAATCCTCACACGGGACCTGTGGTTAGTTGGTCTACTCCTGATCAAATTATTATTTGATTTGAAAATCTAGTTTGAAATTGAGCCATTCTCATCTTATTTGCTGAAGACATACAAGAACAACTTGAGCATCCCGCAGCTGCCATCACCATCGAGGATGCCGCATTTATCGAGAGAATATTGATAAGAGGTAGACTTCTATGCATTAATTTCAAATACAAAAAAATATTGTATTAACATAATAATAATTATCACGCAGATCCGAGTGCCACCATCGACCTCGACATCCAAACTGAAATTGGACCTGACAAAACTTCAAGAAACCTAATCATCGATATCCCAGGCTCCGATTTGAAACAAGAAGTGATTTGCAATTTAATTTCTTACGTGTGATAACATTTTGATGACATGCACGTTGATGAGATTTTAAGGTTCTTTTATCCGGAGCCCACCTCGATTCTTGGCACGTTGATGACGGCATCACGAATAACGCCGTCGGATGCAACATCCTTTACGAGGTTATATTTCTGAAAATAGCAATACTTAGTCAAGTCTGAAAAAATCTTCATTCTAAACAGTCTTTGAGAATCATTCACAACCTTGGACTCAAACCGAGGAGAACTTTAAGAGTGGCTCTATGGACTGCGGGGGTAACGAATTTAATTCTTAATTTTTTAATTCACTATATTAATTACGTCATATTTCATCTTTTAATTTAGATATTTAAATGGTTTGTAGGAACAAAATTCAAAAGGAGAAAGACAATTCTTTATCAATCAAAAAGTGAGTTCTGAATTTGTGAATAAAATGTTTCGTAAATAAAGGTCATTCATAAAATGTAATAAAGGAGAAGAATGAAACTATAAGACTCATTATGAGGTCGGAAAGAGGAGCATTCAACATTAGTGGACTGATCATCAACAATGGTGACAAGTTTAATGCCCCCATGCAAGTATGCAATCATAATTAATTTTTACGAAATGTATTTTACTGTTATAGCCAATGATTTGTTTGACAAAACAATTATGTTGCTAATATTGGCTTTTCCAGGAAATCTTTGACACATTCTTTAAAGACTGGAATTTGGTTAAAGTTTCAAATCTTACAGCCAGTGAAAACACATCGCAATGGGTTGCTGATGCCAAAATTCCAAGATTTGAGTTTCTGACCAACATGAGGAGATACTTTGCAGTTTACAACAGCGGAGGTATAAACATGAACCTTTTCCAAATTATCTAATATTATAAACTTGTATGACTTCTATTTCGACATTAGATCAATGATTGTAATGGCGTGACCATAGCTACCATTACTTTTAATCTAAAGGTGACACGTTGGAAAAACTAACTGCTGAAGAAGTGGATAAGGCAGTATCAGTATGGGCATCGATTCTGTACACCTTGGGAACAACCGGTATGAAGCGTTCTTGATTGTGACTCGTTATATTCATTTTTACTAATTATTAGAGTTTGCATCCGCAGTTTAATTGGCCACCATCAAATTCCAAGTATAAAGAATGCATTTTATTTGAAACAATTGGGAAAAGACCAAAAAGAAACTGATCTAATAAAAGATTTTTGAATCTCATTTTATTTTACTGAAGTTATGAATTGATAAACTTATCAAACAAAATCTTGTATTTAGAACACCAATTTCGTGTAGGGGAAGTGGGGCTTAATGGACCGTTGAGATAAAAAAATATTAAAGGCGTTTTTTCCACTTATTTTAAATTTTTTTGGAGTTTCCCTTTAATCATTCTGCGACTGCAGTTAAATTTTAGCTTATGACATTAAGCGCCGAATGTGGTCTTGATGTTCTGTTGAACATACGCCAATTTAATCGTTATCGTTAATCAGTAATTCCTTTTGTCAATGGAAAAACAAATTTGTGGTTCCTTCGACAAATAGTTATTCTGAAAATATCTTGTGAGATGTGTTTTTTGATTTTGCATATTTTTATTGTAGATATATTATAGATCCGTGCGTCGAATGGTAC
>MPNW01000497.1:71970-101870 GCA_011800805.1 Hirudo medicinalis
TTTCAGTTTTGTTAAGTATTAATATTATTATTATTATTATTATTATTATTATTATTATTATTATTATTATTATTATTATTATTATTATTATTATTATTATTATTATTATTAACACTATTAACTGTTTTAGACTGATGTTTGGATTTGCATGGAACTCATGGCTACATGTCTTGATAAGCTCATGAAGAAACTTGGGGAACCTTTTCCTGAGAAGATTATTGGAAAAATTACTGTTGCTGTGAGATTTTTTCCAGCCACGAGATTAAAATCTGAATTGATTTGTTATTGTTTGTTTGATTATTCATCTCATATTTTTTTTATATGAGATCATTAGTTTTATTTCAGACAGTAAATGCCTTGCATTATCTGAAAGAAGAACATGGTGTTATACACAGAGGTAAGCATGGATGTAAAAGAATAAAACTATTACAACAATGTACAAACAAACATCATCGATATGGATTTCATGCGAATGTATACATTTACAGATGTGAAGCCTTCAAACATCTTATTGGACGAGAGAGGTGCAATCAAGCTCTGCGATTTCGGCATCAGCGGACGTCTTGTCGATTCTAAAGCCAAGACAAGGAGTGCTGGTTGTGCAGCTTACATGGCTGTAAGTAACCCATAAGTTGCATTTGTATGTTTCTGGGTTTAAGAGAATCCTGCATGTCTGGATATGTTTCTTTGCTGTGGTAACTTGGCAAATAGTCATTGTAAGGAGTGGAATTTAATTTTACATTGTTGCTGTCTGACAATAGTATTTTTCAATTGATAGTTAAATGTGAAACTTAATGTTGTGAATCGCTTCCTGGCAGCCCGAAAGGATTGACCCACCGGATCCGAGTAAACCGGATTATGACATCCGAGCTGACGTGTGGAGTCTTGGACTCACTCTGGTTTGTCTATTTTGTTATCTTATTTTTCTCCTTGATTTAATGCATCTTTATTGTTAAAATGTATTGTACAACTGAATTTTTTTGTGGTAAATTTTGTTTTATATTTTAAATATACTGGATAACTGCTATTTATAGGTGGAGCTGGCTACTGGTGAATTTCCATACAAGGATTGCAAGACAGACTTTGAGGTGCTCACAAAAGTTCTTCACGATGAACAACCTCGCCTGCCTCCCACTCGAGGGTTTTCTATGGACTTTGAGCATTTCGTCAATCTTTGGTAAGTTCTTTGCATACTTTAGCAGAAACATCAACTGATACTAGTGAAACATGTTTTAGGTGAAAATATCTAATCACTGATAGAGTGATACTAATACTGTTAGATTGTCAAAAGTATTTAGGAAAATGTGCTGAATAAGAAGTAATGACATAATTTTAACCTTGATTTTCTCATAGCCTGGCTAAAGATTATACTCTCAGACCAAAGTACCAGAAACTACTAGTTAGCTTTTTTGACTAAAGCATTAAAATGGTGATGTCATTAACTTTAGTTATCTTTTTCAGGATCACAATTTTGTTAAGAGATATACTGGCTTAAATGTGGATGTAGCAGCATGGTATGCTGAGATTCCAAAAAGGATCAATTGTGATGCTACCAAATTTGACAAATGTTCAGGACATGTTGATGGCCTCCCGGACTCTTCTGTGTCCTTTTTCTGTGGCTTGTCGAATGCCCTGCTTCAATCTCCTATTGCTAACAAAAGGCCCAGCACTGCTGGTGCCCAACAAAGCAACTCCACTAGTCCGTTTTCTAACCTGCAGCCTCATGTTGTTTTTCATGCGAGCAATAAGCGACAACCGGCCACCATGCCTCCCACTTCATTCGTCTCTTCCAATTCTACCTCTTCATCTCCAATCCTCTATTCACATCCTGATCTGAAGAGGTTTGATCCTTTATGCTCAGATTTGCCCACTCCTGCCTCGACTTGGTCCCCATGGTCTTCCCCATCCTCTTGGTCTTCACCTTCGTCCTCATCTTCAGCTGGAGCAGCATTCTGCATCTCTACTCCATCTTCTGTGCCACATTCATGCTCTCCTTCCACTTCAACTTATTACTCTCATTCAAGAATCTCGTCACCATACAAGTCTCCCCCCTCTTCTACATATTCCTCATCTCTCTTTGTTCCTCAGTATCATCATTCTCCGATGCTCGGTCGACATCTGTCCTACGGTTCTAATAACAACACCGCTGCCACCTCCCTTGCTTCCTCACATGTTTCTCAGCTGGTCATGCCTCCATTTGAACACTCTCAACTCTCCATGTGTTCCACAATTCCTCTGCAGAGTGCTGCCATTTGGTCACACGAGTCACAGTTATCGAGATTGGAGTCGAACAAACCTATCGTCGCTACGTCAACGAGCATCGTGCTGGCTCGTCCTCGTGGCAGGCCTCTGATGACTTCCTCCTTGTCCTTCGTGCAAGGCGATTACACTGCTCCAATTACCACCTCTTTTTCATTTTCGCCATCTCATTTTCAGTCTCCAAAGTCTGAAGTTCTGAGCTCTAATAGTCAACAAAGTAACCAAGGATTGAGCTTTTCATTTTACAAACCATTCTAATAATCATGATCTCAAGTTCATCAATTAGTCACTGGTTTCACGGTATCTCGTGAATGCTGATTTCTGAAAATCTGTACAATAAGTTCTTAAATTTCAATCATTTTGAATTTATTGATTGCTTTTTATGCTTGCATCATGTTCTTGTTTTTATTTATCGATCATCTCATAAATTATGTTTATTTAATTTTATTTATTTTTGGACCTTTTCGCTGACATTCCAGCCCAATAAATTTTCTATCTTGAAACTTCTTGCTAGCCTGTTTGGGTTCCAACCTACCTAGGACCTGTTTTTCTAATGAAACTGATCAAACTGGTTTCCATTGTTGGATTTTATGCTCTTCAGTATTTATATGTCTGTACAGGTGTTTTATCTGTTCATTTGCTCATTGTTTTATTTTTGCAATTGATGAAATTAGCAAATTATTTTTTACTATTTTAGTAATAAATATTAATTTCCTGAGATTAAATGGTTTTTCTCAGGGACCAATTGATTTCTTTCTTTCATTTACTAATTTATATTCGCTTGATAATGGGTTTATATTTGGCATCTGGCTTCTTTTTAAGTTGCAATGTTCATGTGGCTGCAGCTTAATCTTCAGAAATTGAATTTCCATTGATAATAACTAAACGAGATTTTGATTAAATGTTTAAATTGCCAACTTTCTCTCTCTGCATTGGTTTGCTCTTAGAGGAGAAAGGGAAGACTGGTGCCCTTGTCGAACTCGACGATTTCGGTGTTTATAATTTTGGACTTTTCGATGACCGTGATGGCAGCGGTATTCCTGGTTTTGAGGTGGTTCAAACAAGCGCATAATTTGGTTGTACTCCTATATTACATCAAAAGCTATGGATCAATCGTAAAATGGGTGAAAACGAAAGTTTTGTTGGATTAGTGTTGAGGTTGCACCCGGTGGTTCGGCGTTGGAGATGATATCAAATTATTCCAAGAAAGTTTTGATGTGCAAACAGCAGACGAGATCTGTAGATTTTTTTTTACTCAAATCGAATAAATTGTAGTTCGTCAGTTTATTAATAAACTGATTCGTGATTATAAATTCCTATTAATTGTTTTTACCTTAGCGTCAATTTTAAATCTGCAAAGAAGTCGTCAATAGAATGATAATTATGTCAGTGATCAATTAAGGTGGCAACCATTAAGTCATTACACAATTTTTGTAATAATAGGTTCAAGCAAATATTCCCGCATTTACTTTTAAATATGATGAAGCACTAATGCGAGACAATAGTAGTAGTTTCATTCGATCGGTTGGTTTGGGTGCTCTGTAGATGTTTGGGTCTTCGATTTCATGTTGTCGGAGTTTTTGAAAATCGGTATCTAAAGTTTGCGAATTGCAGGTCTTTCAGATTGTATTTGTGGAAGCTGATTAGAAAACGCATTTTTGCAAATGCACTCAATCGATATAAGCAAGGAATGGTTATGATCGTAAACCAGAAAATCACTTATTTTTGCATAGCGGTACTTGTTGTATTGTGCCATCAAACAGCGACAGGTATGTTTTTATTTTGATTGATATTGCACTGCACTTTAATAACATTCTTACAATGCGACTTATATTTTTGAAACCAGTAAAAATCTTTTACGAACTTAATAATAAATAATAAGCTGACTGTCTTACAAATTCATTACCACTTGTATTTGTTCAATTACGTTGATGCATGTTTTACTGGTTTACTGATCACAGTTTTACATTAGACCTTGCCATTACAAGTTTGGAATTGGCTTATTTACTACATTATAATAAAAATTATGTGCAACTAAGACATTGGCAAATTATTATTGACTAAAGGCAATTGTCCAATTGACCCACCAATATTAAGAGTATTTTTATTCAAATTAAGTTACACCAGGTTACTTACTAAATATGATTCATGTAGCTATCAGTTAAATTAATGGTGCCTAATGAAATCTAGATGTTTATAAATTTGAGTAACCAGATGAGTTTCACAGTCATGAGATATTGACTTTCTCGGAAGCAAACAGCTCTGTGACTGTGCGTTAAATAGAACATCTAATGTTTATAACAAAAATTTATTGTTACTGAGTGAAGTGGGAAATGTACTGACCAGAATTAAGTAATAGCATAATAATGATATAATGTATCAGTTCCACTTTTTTAATACTTCCGTTTAGATAAAAATAAAATGTCATCTTCAATATGGAGTGCTTTTTAGTATGCTTCCTTTGTGTTCATCACAACACCTGATATCCTTGAGTAACCTGAGATTGATTAGAAGTTCTTAGTGAGTTGATGCCATCAATTCTCAAATTATGTTGGGAGCTTTTGCAACTATTACCATAATTAATTTCCTGAGATTAACGCCATAATAATTTAGTTAGCAATGAAATAGCAAATAAACAAGTTTTTATTTATGTTTCTGCTGAATCATTGAAAAGAGACAACATTACTTACACTTCAAAAGATTGTTCAGAGCATAATCACTTTCTGACAGGAAGTCAATTATTTTTCTTTTTTGATCTTTCTGCTCCAAATTTTAATATTTGGATCAATGCATTTGATTTATTTGTTCTGCCAGGTTGATTATATCCATCATCTTTGACATTTCCCATCTTCCAAGGCGTCTTGAATTATAGATCCAGATTCTAATGTCGATGCCTTGCTATTGAGCTTATCACTCATTCTGCTTTGCAGATTCATCTTCCAATTCTGAGTTTTAAATGGCTTCTGAAGGTTTTTGTCTGAAGGCTTTGTTTTTAATTTCTCTCAGGCACATCTGCATCTGCTTAAACGATTGAGACGTTATTATTATTGTTTTTTGTTTTTATTATTATTGTTGTTGTTTTTATTATTATTAAAATATTTATTGCTGGTGCGGTTATTATTATTACGGTTCGTTTTATTAATGCAATTATTCAATTTGTGCGGCTCCAACTGCCACCTTCTGCTCTTTGTTTGCTGTGATTTGTAGAATCGTCTCCAGCAGATTAAATTTTTTCAGCCTTGCATTCAATTATTAAAAAAACATTAAATTATAAATTAAAAATAACATTCGTACGTAGAATGTGTGAAATGGCTTGTAGTGCGAAAGTGTATAGCAAGTGCAAAGGCATTTTTTTTATTAGCGAAGGTACGTGCACCCCCATTGCTTGTCTGAAATTATATTTTTATTTCTGGTGCGTTGGAGAATTTGTAAAGCAAGGTTCTCCGTGCTCCTGGACAAACATGATCGGAATTCAAACCTCTTGGCGTTAACCTATGGAAACAATTTAAACACGCCTTTTTAATGCTCTTTACATTTTGGATATTTTCGTGGGTAATTATCAAATTTCTTATTCTGGATTTGTAATAAATATTTGTACATTCTATGTTTCTTTTAGAACAATGAATCGGATTAAAGTCTATATCCTAACCATATTCGGACTGTCGTGAGATGAAATTTCTTTTTAACCGTGCTTAGTTTCATTCCGATGCCCCTTTATTGCCTTGTTATTTTTTAGGGTGGGGAAGAAATTGACTTTGGCAACCTTGGAATATTTTCCGAATCTTCTAAAATTTGAGATGGTTATTCTTGATGGCTGATTACAGCGCATTTAGAATTTGTTTTAAATTACTAGAACATTTTCATTCCCAGGGATTGTTGTATATTTGAGGTAAACGAATATGGCATGGATGCGTTAACATAACATAACTTTAATTCATAGTGATTTAAAGATACTAATGTCTGTGTGACATTAAACCACTCGCGTTGCATTGGAAGCGTCATTATGAATTGAACCTCGTCATTAGGAATTGAACCTGGATTGAAAATAAACCAAGGAAAGTGACTTCATTCTCAGCGGTTTCTCATTGATTAATGGTGGGTCGGTTCAGGTGACTGATTTAGAAGAATGTGAAAGTCAGGGCATTAATAGCTTCTTGTTCGGGCTATATATGACAAATGATTGCTGATAACCAAGTGAGAAGTTGAGACCTGGGCTGGTGGCCATTCGACCAGTTTGCGTTATCTCAATAATGCTGAGTGTTGTGATGGAATCATCAATCAATGGGCTTTTCTATCATTTCTACTTAATAGAAGGATCCCAATGACCATAAACGCATTGAATTATTCATGTACTTACTTTTGGGTCGATTAATCTTTCAAAATATTCTGTTGGCGGATGCATAAATCTACATGCTCGTGGTTTTATTGTTTTCCTATCTAATCCGAGAAGCAATTTATTTCGTTATGAAGCTTCTTTTAATCTCGTTTTGATGCTGGATGAACACCTGTTGCATTTTCTCGCCCTTTTTTCACGAACGTCTCCATTCGTCTGGATACGTATTATTCCACGAGCAGACCATAGTGAAGTTATGAATTATTCAACGCCTCGTAAAACCTTAATGTAAATCGATGTCACTGATTCGTCATTGATTCTTTCAATAAGAAAGAACTCTTGCTTGTAAATGCTGCTTGATTTGAGTGGTTTATATTTTGGATAAGAAATTATTTTTATTACTTGCAGGATGTTTATTGCTCGTAAAAAGAAATGCCGAGTGGCGAATAACAACGTAAAGGATGATTATTTATAGATTGCTAAATCATTCAAGGAACTGAAACCTACTTCACTGCCCGGAGGCATTGGACTTCGTCCATGCTTTCTTGGATTAAATGGGCCGCAACATTATTTATTACAATTATGTGATCTGCTTTGCCAATTAGCTCCTAATTAAGCCGCTATCCGCCCGATTTGAATTGAGCTCCTTTAACATGTTTCTGCCACATGGCAGTCGCGATGCTGGGTTCTCTCCCGGTGCAAAGAGTCTTATCTTTATTATTCTTTCCTTGCTGGAGATTGTTTTCTGAGTGCTGATTTTAACCGATGTGTTTAGTCTTCCATGTAATAATAGATGGGCGGCGTGGGTCTTGTTCTTATTTCGCGAATCATTTCTCGCTTAAACGAGAGATTTTTATACTATTTTTAAAATCATTCTACGCTCGTAATATTGCAATCGAAGCAAGGGATATGATAAAGGCATTGCACACATATTTACTATGCAAGGGCTATGAAATATCTCATTGGAGACACATTTATTATGCAAGTCGCCATAACCTTTAAAGAGCGTTCACATAATACTTTTTGAAATAATGCAGGTGATTTTGACATCGACTCAATTAACGATTGGTTTGATTTGTGTTTATCCTTCCATCGGAATCATGGAAATCTTCATCGTCCGTTGTATGCCGATGAGCATTAAATTCCATCAGACTGATAACCTCAGATGTCCATCAGACCACTAACTTCCAGTGCAACTTAGAGTTCGTTCGTGTAGAACGAATTTCTAAAACCAAATCGTGTAGAATTTCTCAAATTTCACGGTTTTAAAATTATTTCCAGAGAATTATCAACCAGAAACTTTGGATTTTAATTTCGAAAATTCCATCTAAAATCTCAGAGAATGGTAAGTCATTTCGCGGCAATGACTTGATGTGATTGTATGCGGACATTATTCGTGGTTGTGTTTACAACCTCCGCTGGGGCCCATCAATCCATCCAAATGATGTTCGAATAAACCTGGTCTTATCGTTCTACGTTCTATGTTAGCAGACGAATATGTGCCAGTATGACTGGAGCTCAACAGTAGTGCTTTCTTCTTTGTCAACAATTTCGACTGTTCGGATTGGTTAAATTAATATTTAAAAATTAATTCTTATTATTTGCTTGTTCAAAGAGAATATGTGTTAGTCGGAGTTAATAGAAAAGTTATACCCTTCGTGTCGACCGAATGAACGATGTTTGCTTGGGTTAAACAGCTTACCGCGTGTGACTCAGCGATGTGTCGCGCGCGAGACATTAAATTCGACAAAATGTCTTCCCGCTAATTAATTTTATGAAGACGATTACCTAGGAAATGTCGTCGACAATTTCATCCAATTTAGTTTCCCGTCTTAAAATCACGCCAGGAATTTAAACGAAAGCCTTTAAATATGACTTTGAAAGCCATTTCTTCTTGTTGAATGAGCAGAGGTTACGTTCTAAGGAGACATGGAGACTTTCCAAAGTAACTACTGTCTTACTCACCAGTGTCGATGTTGGCCAGATTTCGGAAGAAAAGTCGTTTCGTTCATAAACAAACTTTGAGATGGCTTCAGTTCGAGTGGCCGATGAAAGCTGAAGGTTTGAATCGTGTGCAAAGGTCCACTTTTGAGCAATTATTCCTCTACGGACCTCAGACGAGGCCGTTTATTTATCACTGTGAACTTATTGGACTTGCTACTGTTGATCGGCTGATGCCTTCACAATCCATTGTCTCCGAATGGGCTCCAATAATTTTCTCTTTTATTTCCCTAAATAGAAGCAATTTAAGATCTTTTATTGTTGAAATTCATGTCTGGAGTCGGTTTGTTAAGTCTTAGGTGAGAAGTCACGGTTCACCTTGAAAGGTTAAACGCCTTTTCGTGATGATTGTCTAAAATGCTGTTTCTTTCCAACGTTTTGAGAGCGAGGTGTCAAGGAAATTATAGATTTTCTCAGGTTTTCATTCACTGCGGTGATGGATGGTCGATGCGTCGATCAATAATTTCGATGCTAGCCCTCTTTTGTTTCCGTGAATTATGCGCATTTTTGACCAGCGGTGCATTCGCGGTAAAGCTCGGGATAAAGTGATCCGTGATGCATGTTCCCTACATCGACGTCTTCGTGCTCGCCTGGTGTCTTCGAAATATTTTTCTCAAATTACCCTCCTTTGTCCAGCCTTAGAATGATGTCCTCAGAAGAGTTTTCGGTTGTCATTTATTTGCACTTCGAACCGCGTCTTTCGAGAGACTGCTAACGCGCTATTACTCTGGAAAGAAAGCAAACGGACCAACGTGCTGCTGCCATCAAACGATGCATTTGAGCCCAGTCGATGTTTTACTTTCCTCCGTTGTCATTTTTGACCATCAACACGATTCCTTCGTTGCTTGCGAAAGCCGGTTTCTCTTTAAGAATGTCTTGGCTGATATTTAACATCGAATTATTTATGAGGCGCTTCACAAAAAGTTCATACTTTTAAGAGCCTT
The DNA here is from genome assembly GCA_011800805.1 of Hirudo medicinalis. Taxonomy (NCBI): domain Eukaryota; kingdom Metazoa; phylum Annelida; class Clitellata; order Hirudinida; family Hirudinidae; genus Hirudo; species Hirudo medicinalis. The sequence goes on from MPNW01000497.1 coordinate 81,508, forward strand.
TAACTAGCCTAGCAACTCTTTCGAGAGAGGATTGTATGGAAAAGAAATCCGATCTTGTGTTGATAAAAGTGGATGCGAAATGCACTTCAAGGAGTCCTGGATGTGTTTGCCACGTTAAATTAAATTTCAGCTCCCTTTTTCCGGTTATGTGACCGGCTTCCTCATTTTCATCGGCGTGGAAGACCGCGGTTTTAATTACAAGCTGTGCCAATCAGTGCTCGATCCTCGACTTGAAGAGAAATGCAAATTTTCGCTGCAGACTTGTCTCGAGTAAAATTAGTCATTAAAGCCAGGCGTGCATTTATATTGTTATTAATTGCTGCATAAGGACGAGCACGCATGTTTATTGATCGCTAGCTGGAAAACAATTGCAACCGACAATGGTTACGATTACTCATGCGCAGCAGCTATTATCGACTCGCCATTTCTATTTCATGCATATTGTCTAGCGACTTGCCAACCACCTGTCAGCAGTTTTAGAAAAACATTTCCTTGTTCAGTTCGGACGGTTCGACTGCTTGTTTGGCAACTTTGTCGGATTCAATGGCGTTCAAAACAGCGGGCGGTGGCTGCGTTCAATCGAGTAGCCGGGGACTAAAACCCGCTCGTATTCATCTCTGCTTATCAGAATAATCGTCTTTATCTGCTGTTAAGCACTGCTTTTATAATTATCGGCTCGATGTACGTTCATCATCTTATTAAATGTTGCATGCGCAGAACCTTTGTCTCAGCCAAGTTGTCATTATTCGATTTGTTCTGATTGCCAGATATATATTGGCCTCGACCGGTGTGCATTGCTTCTCAGGAATTCGCGGAAAATTGATGCCTCCTTTAATTAAACTTAGAATGATTGAAGACTTAACGTAATCTCTGCATTTGACGAGGACGACAATTCTTGCCAGCATCGCTGCCTTCTTTTATACTTTGATCGCGTGACTCTCCTACGTTTTTTGGCTCCTTTGACATCAGCGGGAAGAGCACATCCCCGCGTAGTCCGGGCGCCTATGATTTGCCCTCCTTAAATATGTCTTGCACAAATGCCTTCAAAAAATCTTCGATGTTCAAAGACGTTAACAGAGACCCATTCTTTTCGCTTATTATTATTATTATTATTTTCGTTTGCGTCAACTGCCGGGGATTTCGCAGAGTGGCTGGTATTATTTATCATGAAATGACTTGTGGACTTTCAAGTCTTCCGTGGTACTTTAAGCAAATCAAGGGAGAAATCGTAAGACAGATACAAACCTAAAAGCTGGGGTTGATTAATGTCTTTGAATCTCCTGAAAATATATCTACGTCAAGCTATCTGAGACTGAAATTTAGGAATAGATGTGCAGGTCATATACAAAATTGAAAAGTATTTCCTTGCACTAAAAAAGTAGTATTAGTCTTAAACTATTAGTCTGCCAGTATCAAGAAGGGTCGTGCATTACATTTCATTTTAATTTCGTTCGTTACAAATTGGCCTTTAAATACTTTTAATTGAAGCTTTTGCAAAACGCGACATTTCCGATGGCGATGGAGATGAGCTCGGCCTGGAAATATGTTTATTTTTTTTTAAGTCATGCCGACTTTTAATTTAATGTGGTTAGATGTGGAAAGCATATTGATAGATTGGAAACCATTAGATTGATGGAACTTGTGGTGATGAATTCATTTTTTTCTTTTTGTGATGGTGTTGTTCCAGTGGAGCTATCCATCATTTCGAGAGGCAGCTTCAAGAATTACTTGAAGCCAACATTGTCTTCTCTGTTAAGATCTGAATTCCACTGCACGCCCTGCAACGTTTTTTGCTTTTTTCGTTGCCCGAGACCCCCGAGCGAACATTTATTTCGAGACAGGTCTCTTTAGATATTTTCCTGTCAGTTTTTAAAGGCTGGGGAGTCGTTTCATTCGCTTGTTATGAAACCGTTTGGCATCGAAACTCTCGCCAAAACCCTGCGAATCGAAAGCATTATCATGAAAAAAGCGATGTTAATTTTCCTCTCCTAATTTCATTGTCAAATGCTTATTGCAGTTTTCTGTCTCCACTTTCCGTGGCACAATTGCTTTTCGCATTATTAACGCCTGCATGCGAGGGCTTTCGAGCACTTGGTTATTATTTGTTTCGTGCATAAAATCAGACGTATAAACGTCGTAAACCTCGCTATGAATCAGCACTCGACAATAATTGCGTAATTGCGTATTTTCTCCAAATTAGATCTTAGTAATTCTCTGATAATTCTCTTTGGACGTTATGGAAAACGTTACTACGTGCATTTAATTTCCGGCCGCAATCCAGTTATTGTCCTTAAATGTTCATTAGATGCGAAACTCATTTTCATGACTTTTCACGACGCGAGACATTGATGACGACGACGATGTTGATAGTAGTGAATTGTTGTAAGATTTCGCTCTCGAGACATTCGACTTTTGTTTCATTTTCATTGTTTACTTTTCTTGGAGTCTGAAATTTACTTGAAATTTACGTCGGTCGTCGGTTGAAGTTCGTGTGAGTTGTTGAATTCCATTCCCTCGTTACATAACCACTCCACTCGTTCTTGGGCGCTTGTTTCTTGTGAAGCCATGCGCGTTGACCTGTGTTGGGAAAGCATTTATTTTTTCGGTCATGACATGGAAATGATGCTGTTTTTATGCTGTTAATCTTATGTTCTTGTTGCTGTGTTGCCTCAAACATGTTTATGTGCCCGGATAAATCTACGAGCAATATTACTCGATTTCTTTCTTTGGCGCGCAAAAGCCAAACAACTTTAATGGCGTGAACAATTTGTGTGTATTAAATACAATTTCAGCTGAGAAGATACTATTATTACAATGTACTAGATACTCGGTTAGTTAGTCGGTCTCCTTAATTAAGAATATTTCAATATTTTCTTCTCACCTGAGTAGCTTCTAATCGCATATCGATCAGAATTGTGAGCACCTATTATTTTTATGATTTCGCAATTAAGACATAAAAATAAGTGCTCTGGTAACTGGGATGACCACCCATCTCGTAGTTGCAATGAAGAAATCATGAATGGTTCCAATTTTCCTCTTGTTTCTCAAGGAAAATCTAATTTCTTAAAATCTGCAGTAAAAATGAATGAATTGTATTCAAATATTTGAAATTCAGCCGTGGGGATAGTCTTAAATTCGAAAACGGGAAGATATTTTAAATGGAATTCTAAATTAATTGTCATTTTTTGTTTTTAAAGTTTGTAAATTTCTATGTATCAGTCTGATCTGGTTCGTATCTTGCTGCTTTCAGAATCTGGACTGAACTGTAACAAAGCATATTACGGGGGCTATGGTCACAAGGGAATAATTTCCAGTTATAACTTTCCATTCGATTATCGACACAATTTGACTTGTGTAAACAGGATCTTCATTCCTCCTCCGCTCGCAAACGAATCCAGGAAGATCTGCTTCCTCTTCAAGTCGTTTCTCTTGGAGAATTCTTCTGAATACTGCTCCTTTGACTCCCTCATCATCGGCGAATCCTCCAAGAACAAGTACTGCGGTCATGGACTCTGGCAATATGGCCTCGAAGAGAAGAATAACAGCCTGTCCATCATCTGGTCCAGAAATTTTTGCTGTGAGTTCAATTTTCCACTATCTTCGGTACTGCTGATGTAAAATTTATCTGATATCGCTCGAATAATGTATGCGGGCGTTGTTTTCGACTTCTGAAAGCGATTTCTACCGTAGAATATTTTGCCCCCATTTCTACGTAGTGATTATTTTTGATTCATAATTAATTGCTCAGATAATTAAAGGAGCGGCTTCCTACGTTCACTTGCTCGTTTCATTCCGTAAAATGTTCTTTTTCTAAAATGCTGCCTGGGATGTTTCTGGGATGTTTCATTAAGCTCGAAAATATCCCTTCGAGTGTACTTTATTGAATTATGCAGCAATTTTTTACAGGGGAAAATTCTTTGTTTTATCTTGCCTTAGAATTTCCTTTTCTGAATGGGCATTTGTTTTATAAGTCTGTAGGGATGATGTAATGCAGATTAGCTCCTATCTAGTTATACATTGACTTTTTTGTAAAATAAAAATTGTCTTCGACTTTTTCGAGATGCCGAAGTCGAGCGCGCGTTCCAGTCCCGCGCACCTTTTGATGTTTCGTATCAAATTAGCGCCCGGTTGTCTGCGCCTCTTAAGCCATTGCTCAGAACACAAAAACCGGATTGTCTTTCATTACTTTTCCAGCCGGACTCATTTTTGTTTGCTCGACGACGCCGTTTTTTCCAACTTCTGAGATGTTCCCGTCTGTGATTTATTCCCTTGCAGACTTTGAGTAATATCCTCTGGCGGATATCATTTGTTGGAGGTAATTTTCAGAGCACTGCCTTGTTTCAAAGCTCGCCTTTAGTTTCGCTGCTTCGAGCTGTCATGTTTGCCGAGAGAAGGGTCGGCGATACTGTTGTGACCGGTCGGCATGCAATATTGGAGCAATATTTATTTCCTGCTCGCTGATTCGTTCGAAGCTCTGAAGCTCGACTTTTCAATTATCTTAATAATTTGATAATTGTTAATTTGACTGAAAGATCATTAAGATGGCTTTAAGATGATGATGATGATGAGGACAGTAAACGTGTAAGAAGATCTCGTCCTCATCTCGTCGTCACCTCTCTTGAGGTGGAGGTTTGACACGAGTGAGAGTTATATGGCGGGGTATTGTCCTCTGCTGTGGTGATTAATCTAGTGGACATCAAATTCAATCTGACCCATGCATTATATTGATGGAAGTTTTCTCTTCGTCATCAATTTCTAGAACTCAATCAACACTGAAGGAATTGATAAGTCCACCCCTCCTCCATTCGTCCATTCATCTTCTTCTTTCCAGGGAAGACTAGTTATTGAATGTAAAGATATTTTCTCCAATTCTCGTGTTTCATCGGCAGAGCATTTCTGCCAATTTCTGCTTCTTAAGAGCAACGAGCGCCCCTCGCATCCACGTTTGGACGTTTTCAACTTCTATTTTGAAATTCCTTGTAGGTAGAAAATTTGCATGACCACGTGAAATAGCTCTTAAAATATTCTTTTCATTTTACTTCGCCAGAAGAAGTTGATTTACGTTGCAAATGGCCATTTGTGTCTTTTGTTGATACTTTCAAGGAAACATTTCACTCATCTCATCTGCCCCTTGGAAGAAAGTTACGAGCTTATTGCTTCTCCTCATCTCCTAACGAGCTTTTCCAATATTTATTTACTTATTACTTCTCGAATGTACGTGCAATGACGACGATACAATTTACTTGATGCCTCTCATTCGTTCTCAGTTCATTTCTATTCTCAGTTCGATTCGACAAAAACGTTTCTTGTTTCATGCCGTGACCATCGGTAATTATTTAAACGCAAAACATATTCGCGAGAAAATATAATACGTCGAGGTTCATAAAAAACCCATTTTATACTCAAGCTGTCAAATCAAAATGATTTATTGTTGGCTTTGTATTTGGAATTCTATGAGCCAGTTGCATTGATTTTTTGGAGATTAAACCTTTCATTGTTTGTGCTTGGACTCAACTGTCTTTTTGAATGTATTTAACACTTTCATCTGCATTTGAACATTTTCACATTTTTATTGAAAACCACCTGCCGAAGTGCTATTTTCAATCTCCCGAGTTTTTATTTTCCAGTTCGAAATAAACATTTCAAAGAGTGCCAATAACACCTCTCTCTTAAAAATTAACCCTTAATTTGATTTTTCCATCGACCTTTTCTTTTGTCGTTAAGTTATTAAATCTAGTTTCGTGGCAAATTTTATTTTCTACTTACTTTGACTAAATTCAACTGCAGACTTTTATTTGCAGGGAAGATAAAGTCGAGTTTAACGTTCGATGTCATATTTTCAAGTGACAACACCATCAACGGCAGCGGCTTCCTGGCACACTACGAGGTCTTCGGCTCCGACTCTCCGGAATATTTCGAAAATCTTCCTTCTATTCCCGGACAGGGTCAGCAGAATAACGAGCCGTTCGAATAATTATTTTATTCACTGCATTTGCACGTCTGTTTATAAGCGGAAAGCTCGCTTCTAATTCGAGGCGATGTGGATATTGCTGCCCAAAATCCCCGGTGTTTGTTGCACTTTCTTAAGAAGTGATCGGCGAATTCGGTGCTGCAATATTCACGAACAAATACGCTTTGAACTCGAATAAAAGGCAGACTTCATTTAAAAGCAGGTTCAATTTTAGCGCGTTCCTCTCCATAAACAAGTATTTCCTCGATGCAGCCCCAGCTGAAAATATTCCTTCCCACGATTTTAGGAGAAGAACATTCCATCACTTGTTGAAGAATTAATTAAAATGTCGACGTAGAGAAAGATTACTTGCCTTACTTCCAGGAATAATAATTATTTTCTTGTCTTTCTCGAGAAACATTTTCTAAATTACACTGAATTACTCCAAGAATTCAGAGATCGGAGCGCAAAACTTCTGATGCGTCCAGTAATCTTGGGAATTAATTTTTCGAAATCATGAAAAATTTATCCTTTCTATTTATTCCTAATGCCAGACATTTTTGACAAATTGTGCGATTTTAGCCGGAATTAAATTGAAAAAGAGCCATTTTTCAGGCATGAATTTTGAATTTGATTAAGGCATTTTAATTTCCAGCTCCATGCCTTGCAAAGGAGTGGGTGTGCTTCTCGGACCGCAAGTGCATTCCAATGGGCCGCGTCTGCGATGGAAGGAGCGATTGCATCGACGGCTCTGATGAAACATTCGCCTTTGCCAGGTGCAAAGGTTTGCATTCGACTTAATTCCATCTCATTTCTCTGCCTTCCCTTTCCGTGTCAATTAAAGTGCGGCAATCGAAGCCACTAGCAATAACCGACAACAATGAAAGATGGCAAAGAATTAGGAGGGATTGTTTGATCACATTTCACAATTAAGAGGCACTGCCTGGTGAGAAATTTTTGACCTCTGCACGACCTCAGTTAGATGGCGCTTTCTCTTGGGAATGCATTTTCAACATTTCACGAAGGATTTCTTGGCTGAATATTTCATACTTCCACGTGACATTAAGATGCATGTTCTTCCATGTCTCAAATGAAGAGAAATTTTCTTCCCTACTTTCGAGCTCATAATTGGGCCTTTTTATTGTTGTTATTATTATTATTAATAATTTTATTATTGTTATTATTAATTTTGTAATGCCTTGATAAATTATTTAGCGAGTTTACACAAACCACGTCATAGCGAAGGTCGACCTGTAAGTCTTCAAGTGAGGTTTGAACAAAGCACACATAGGAAATTGTTTTCAAAATTAAACTCACGATATCTTCCAAGCTCGACCTGAGTTGGGTTGGTGTAGCAGCATTAGTAACGTGACTGTCATCATTATCATGCACGTCCCCATATTTTTATCGGTCATCGATATCTTCCCTTAGCAAATTGCCTGTCATCAACTTTTCGTCATTTCGAACTGCCTTAGTATTTTTGTTGTTTTCTTTTGAGTCGCCGGTTGACAGCAAATATTAGGCTTCAATGGTTAAAGTTTTGCACTGGTGAGAGTTGAATATTGTTGAGCGTTGAATATCGAATGTTTGGCGAAGAATTAAATTCATTTCCTATTTTTTGACAGGTCGGCAGAATTTAACATCCTGCGACTTTTCCAGTGACGGGTGAGAATTAATAATGCACACATTCCATAGATATTTTGAGTTATATCTGGCTGAATAATGCAAGAGAGTTTATGGAACTTTATGTTCCTAAGGATTCCGTGGCACCCTTCTGAAAATCGAAGTATATTACGATTCTGTGGCAACTTCATTTATGCAATGAGTCCGCTTATGTCCGCTATTGAGTATGGATTGAGTATGCCGAGTCCGATTCGTTGACTGTCACAAGCACTTGCTCCTTAAGACGTTGAAGTCCTTGATTCCAGTCTCAGTGTTAAATTGCTTTCTCTGTCAATCATCTCTCGCTCCTTAACTCGGCCACGGAAATTCCCCTCCCGAAAAAGAAGTTTCATTCAACCTCCCGTTTCATCTCTTGACTATGGATCCATTTTCAACACTTCTCTGACCAATGCGGTCTAAATGCGGACTACTCCTCAATTTCACTTTCTTTGTTTCTTTCCCACAGAGACGTGACCGATTGAATGCATTTTCTCGTTCGAGCAGGAAGAGTTCAAAGAGACTTTCATGGATAGCTTTCTGTTTCTCCTTTAAGATCTCTGCAAATTGTTAATGTCGTTGAGACTGTCAAGCGTTGCAATGATCGCTTCAAAAAAATACACGTCGAAGAAACGAAATAACAACGCGTCTTCACTTGTCGCCTTCCACGACCAATCTGTTCGACGTTGCTGGAACTTTCCAAGTTTTCCGTCTTACTTATTGCTCAACATTCATTCTTCTTTCACGATGCTCTTCTTTTGTTTATCCTTTCATCTTTTGCAGGACATCCATTCACAACTTCTGCCACCTGACCCACGAAGGATGGGAGATTGTCTCCAGCGCCGAATCGGGCATCCAGGATCACACCAACGGTTCATGTTAGTCGATTATTTTTATAAATATGCTTTTATCTCGTTTTTATAATAAATATATCATTATATAAATAATCATTGGATAAATATCATATTCACGATGATATCATTATCATTTTCTTTATTCGTCTAGAAATTTCACTTTGAGTGTAAGTCTATCCTCACCACTTGTAGCTGGATCTGCTTCCTACACTACGAGTATCACGTCGATGCTGTGCATATCACATTGACACTAATTGTGTATTACGTCGACACTCTATGTGTATCTCATGGATACTATGTGTATCACATTGGTATCGTGATATCGCATGAAGGAGTTGAAAGCAACCTACTTTCTCTTTCAAAGCTGCTTTTCCTACTTTTCTTGGACGTTGGAAGGAATGTGTTGTTTGTTTCGTCATTGAATTGGATTGTTGAATAATTGAATCACATCAACTGCAGCCTCCTTCCCCTTCCTAAGTATTCCGGCGTGACGTTGATTAGGAGTGCGTGGATTATCATATCTGCCTTTCCACTCCTGCACGCTTCCTTATCATCAGCTCCTATCAGCATTTCATCTCTTGTTATTGGTCCTCGTTTATTTGTTTTTATTATTTTTATTACTATTATTATTATCATTATCATTGTTGTTGTTTTTATTGTTGTTTTTGTTGTAGTTATTGTTGTAGTTGGTATACTTAAAGTAACTTTAAACATCTCCTGTCCGAAGGCAGGAAATCCAGAGTGAGCTGCACATTGTTGGCAACGAAGAACTTCCATTGATATTAATTCTTTTTAAGTGTTTTACCATCATCCCTGCGGTCGAAATTAGATTTCCTAGAGTTTCATTCTAATGTCATTTGTGCAAAGCCCACCGGTGAGCGGGAGAATTTAATGAAGATGAGAATGTAAAGGGCAACTTGCAAAATAATAAAAATTTGACCCGACACTTGGATTTAATTCCATGGCAAAGTGCCGAGTTGTGTAGTTAACAATTACTTGAAATTCCTCATCGCATCTGGCCGACCTCGAAGTTCCTAACACGACTGGGACATTTTGTAGGCAATTTCCAGCATTTTATTGCCATTTTGTGGCTCGCATGAGTTGCCGTGTCGCGAAAAAACCTCGTCTGCGTCTCGGCGTCAAATGTTCTCCTCATTTTCACAGCTGTTACTCTCAGGATACAAATTGCCTGGGAACTTGCTTGTACAAATGAAAGATACTTTGATGAGATCCTTCAAGTCAATAAATTCTCCCCTCTCCTGTTGCTGGTGTTTTAAGTCTGCTTGAAGCGCTCCTAGTGAAAAGTGTTTGGTCTTTGAATTTTAAAAAATCCTCTTCGTCATAGTTGCTCGTGGTTAGCGTTTTATTATTATTACTATTATTGTTCCTGATTAGCGATAATGATTTTTATGCTCGCCATTTTACCTCCGACGTCTTCTCATTTATTTGGTTTTCTGCGAATTTTTCACTAATTAATAAAAGTGTTTGTATATGCTTGCATTAATGGATGGCCGTTCTGATTATTTTTCTCCAACATTTTTCATCCTCCAAACAGAATATCACTCTAACGCTCCTCAGCCTTTTGACATCAATGTCTTTATTGTAATCTTGCACATAAATCCTACATTTACGTTTGCTGTTATTATTATTATTATTATTATTATTATTATTATTATTTATTCCTTGGATTCGTATTTGTTTATTGCCAGTCCCGTTGTTATTAACGATTATTAATCAATAAAGCCTGCGCATAACTTTCAGACGGCCATTACATAAAGACAGCCAGAATACCTGCAAACCTTATGGGCCCGACCATGCATCTACGACAGGATACCTCTTACTGCCTCAGGTTTTGGTACTTTCTGTCCAACAGTCTCAGTGGCCTGACTCTGTCTGCCTACCTCAGCTACGATCAGGCATTCTCCCAGCCCGAATGGTTCGTCACAGCGGATGCCGTGATGGTCCAGCCAGCATCCAGAACCAGAAGCAAACACGGCAGACACCATCCTGATTGGGATGGCAGTGGATGGAGAGCTGCTGAAATTGCAGTTGATTTGAAGCAGAAGCCTTTAACTTCATCCTGGCGGCCCGCGAACAGGACTCTGATGTCAGCTCTGCGGACCAGGTGGCAGACGAGAGGAGCAGAACGAGGCAAGGAAAGGCCGAAGTTGCCATCGACGACATCAGCCTCGTTGAGGGGGGGTGTAGCGGAGGTGATTGGTTTTCGTAAAATTCTTTGATGTAATAATGAGTAATAATAATAACGACGACAACAATAATAATAACAATAGTAATAATAATAATAACAGCAATAATAATAATAATAATAATAATAGTGATATTAACGGTAATAATAGTAATAATAGTTACTTTATAAGGCGCCATGCGTATAGTTTGAGAGGCAAGTTGTGATACAAATGGACAAATTGATTTTAAATGCATATGATAATGTCTCCTCCAAGGATTTTAGGAGCGTGGCTTTCCTCTGAGTGAGAATAGGGTGACCACCTGACCGCCATTTTATTTTTTCTTGCCTGCTTTCGTAATGAGGGCATTTCTTGCACCATAAATATCCGAATGTCTGCACTAATGACGTTTTTAGTATTTTTTGTTTGGCCAAATAAATCTGATCACAGTTACCGTACGGAGGGATGGTCGGGTGTTGCACCGGTATTGATGAGTACCGTTGAAGGGGTGGAAAGCTCCTCCTGGGATCATTTCCAAGCAGGATAATGAATGTCAGCTGTCATGGTTCATGATACTCCTTGCAAGTTGATCCCGTATATCACTATTAACTGCACAAGCCCTGGATTTATGACGGGCTTTGTGTTAAGGGTAGAATGCTTGCAACGTTTAACAATTTCCATTACTTCAGTCTTCGTTCTGCTTGCATGACTCCGAAATTTGCCAGGACACAAATTTGATTTTCTGGTAACATGTGCAACTCCACTGGCCAATCTTTTCTTAATTTTGAATCTAATTTCCTATGAGAAAAAATTGTTTCCATTTTCTCGCTTCATTAAGAATTTGTTGGTTTTCAGAGAAAATACTCAACGAGTTCTCATCAATATTGAATTAAGTGACTCCGTTGAAAATGGCTGCTTCAATGTTTCATTCCAGTTGATATGCAGTGCAATTTTGAGTCGTCAACGTGCGGCTGGACATCCGACTCGATGCCATTGAAGCATTTTTCCGGCTCGATCAGCTACGACCACGTCTGGAAGCTCCGGGGCGCCGAGGACAACACGGACATCAACTTCGACCGGTCTTCGTTCGATGGAAGTAAGTCTGAATTCAGTAAATAAACCGAGTTTCTGCACAACTTCGTTTTCCTCTCTCAATCAGTAATTTACTAAATCACTAGATTTACTAAGGCAGAGCAACTCTGAATCGCATCGAAGCGAACTCGTGCGCCGGGCATGCTCTTTCTCTTCTTAGAAATCACTCATTTCTTGTCCAAATAAGGAGCCACGTGTGCACGTTACAACCAGTTTGTGCACGGGATTTTGTTCGTCCAGGAAGGAAGCATTTGTTCTGTTCACTCTTAATACGCTCTTCCGAGTACTTTTACACTCCCGGAGGATGTTTCTGCATCGGCGATATTGGGGTGGAGAGTGCGACATTTCGTTGCATTTATTATTATTTATGCATTGTTTGTTCACCAATGTGGCATTCTGTCGAATGTTTCATTTAATGATCTCGGATCGATTTCTTAAGCATTGACACTTAAGTTGACACGATTCAAAGAAATGTTCACTTTCGTCACGTGCTGCAGATGGAAACTTTGCCTTCATTCTCTTTCCTCTGCAATCGTCGTCGAATGATGAGAGAGGTTTACTGGTCAGTCCTGCAGTCTCTGCCTTTCAAAATGACCATTTCTGCTTCACCTTCTGGTGAGTTTTTTGTGCTTTTTGCTTTAGTTTTTATTTTTAGTTTTTGCTTTTCCACGAGAATTTACGTGGAAGCCGTGAGACTGGAAAAACAAGTAGAGTACACGGATGGATGGATGGATGTGCGGGCGGACGGATGGATGGATGGATGGATGGATGGATGGATGGATGGATGGATAGGCGGATGGATGGAGTGAGTGGCTGTTATTTACGCTGGAGGGGTCGTGCGCAGATCCGATATTACGTCAAGAAGTCGTAGCAAGTTGTCGTGAAACAATGAAACCTTTCGACTGACTTTCGTACGACGATGACGTCATTCTTACCGCCGTTCAGAAGATGCATTTCAGAGATGGTTTATAGTATTATTCCGCCAAGGAAATGCAGCTCGTAATGAGGCAATATTAAATGTCGCGCCTCAAATAACGTTTATGCATTTCAGCGTATTGCAGCATTTCATTGCAGGGATATCAACGTGCGGATTCCCTTGGAAATGGAATGTTCGTCTCCGAATTTATCAAAACTTTCCTTCCCTGGGGCGAAGTTTCGGAGAATGATTTTAGAGAAAACCTGGGATTTGGCCCGGGGTGCAAACCGGTGGCTTGCACGCTCCTTCTCCTACCCTACCGGTTTTGCAGGGCAACCATTTTGCTGATGTGTGGCTGCCGGAAACGAGAGTTTACAATGAAAGCCCTGCGTGGCATGAAATTTGTTCAAAGATTTGAATGCTACCGGGTGCCACGGATTAGCGGCAATTGACGGATGGGCGCATATTTTCCAGTGGGGGCTAAGTGCGGCTTACTTTGATTGATACCGCTGCACGTCGTAGCCGCCGGAGCTCGCCTGCTGCGGACAAATTGCACCTCGACAATCCTTTAGCATCGTGAGCGAGTGACGCCCCGGTTTCTAAATCCACGTGACTGTGACGTGTTGCACGCAGGTCTCCGTCTCGTTAGCCATCCTGACAAAGTATTCATTATCATTTGTCACGCGTCTTCATTCGGCAAGTTGCTCTTCAGCGGAATCATCTGCCACCAAGTACCTCGGAGGGAAATTGTATAATTGGAGTGAATTCTTGAATTTTAAACAGGCTCTGGATTCGCATGAGACACGGGACGTGGCAGTTTTCTTTAATTCTGCTTCTTTCTCGACCACTTTCCATCAGGAATTGTGTTGTGTACGCTCTCATGTCGATCCAATTACGACTAATAACGCGGCGGACACTTGGTTTGGTCGTAATCAAAAATAATTAGCTGCACATTTTTACATCTAATGCCGACGCCAACGAGAATGACTGAGGTAGATGAGTGTCGAAGCGAAACAGTCGGTCGATGATATTTTTAAAATTCCAGAATATCACTCGCACGTCTGCCGTGTTTCCTGATCCTCGCAAGAATCACGTCGAAACTTGCATTGAACACGAAGTTTTCAATCGGACCGTGGAGGGAGGGGGGAAGGGGGCAGCTGTGGTGGTACTTGTAAATGATTTCTGTGGGGAACTGACGGTTCTGCTCATTTGAGATTCATGACAGCAGTCACATCATAAAAAGCAAGCCTCTCCTCTTCTCCTCCTTAGTTTCGAAAATACTAGCGATTTTTAGAACCAGGCAGGTTTAGCGAAGCTTCGGAATTAAAAATGCCACGTCCTCGGAGAGCTGCATTGCTTGGCATTCCACAAACCTGGAATGAATTAAAAAGAAATCATTCATCCAGATAGGATTGGCGTGCTCTTCATTAACGTCGGAGTCGGCAACTCTCCAGACCTCGAGATCTCATTCTTCAAAGGACGATTCCTCTACAATTCGTCAACTTTGCTGACAAGCTCTGAGCATTTCTGAGTCTCTGCGCTTGATTGGTTCTTCAATCTAGTTCTAACCATGATTCATATGTCACCTCATTGATCACGTGGAGAGTCTCGCATGTCGTGCAATTTGCCAATTAAAGATTAATTTTCTAGGAAGACGGTTTTCTAGAATAGATTTTCTCCGCCATTGAACCATTTAAAGGTGCAACATGACTGTTTGTTCGGAGGAGAATCGGCCGCCCAACCCGGTAGTCGGAAGCGATCAATGGAGCAGGTATGAGGTGACGATTACCACGTTCCGCTGTTGCAAACCGCCTTCAATACTTGGAGGCCGCGCACGACGGAGTGGTGCGCTATCGATCAGTTCCTGTGAGTCATGTGCACAGCCCTGGTACCTTCAGCGCCCTTCAGCAGACAGGTCTTCCTTCATTTACCAAGAAGGGGAGGCATGGATGAAAACGAAAAATTTTAAAATGTGCAACGATAGGAAATCCCCGAACGCACGGTGGTGTTTTGACGGTCATTATCATAACCCCTCCCGTTTCCCAGAAAAGGTCGTTTAGCAGTCATAAGCCCGCAGATGAAAGTGCTAATATGTGGAAAAAGCCGGGTGGTCATGCAATCTCGATGTCACCTTTCTTGGGGTGGCATTGTTTCATCATCGGTTCATGATTGCCCTGTGGATCGATAATGAATTAAAATTGATGCGACATGCTCCACGGAATCACTGGGGGCCTCGTATTTCCAGCTATGTTCACACGTGATCTGTTTTATTTTTATATCGAATTACCAGTTAATTATTAATCAACCTGTTATACGTTGACTTTGATTCTCCTATGCCAGGCGGTTTCCATCAATTCTTCAATTTCCTGACCTTCTCACTCAGGTACCAGAGGAGGTTAAAAAATTCATGTCATCTGAAGGTCCTGACGATTTCCTATGACGGCCATCTGTCAAGAGATCTGTGGACCGACGAATCCGACCAGAGTAACGACGAAGGGAACGTCAGTTTCAAAGGCTGGAAGTTGGCTAAGATCAACGTGACAAGCAGTGGTCCATTCAAGGTACTTGAACTCTCCGTTGTTGTTAACCACATTTCTCCCTGAAGACTTTGCTCGCTCCGATGATCGCTTCGAAGAAATCGATGAAATCTGTTCGAACATTCGTTAAACATTGTCACCTACTCGTCTAAGGCTGCCTTTATGAGCGCAGTAACTCATGCAACAAATGACTGCAACTCAACATAGTAATAATTTCTGAATCCAGCAAGATTTATGGTCTCACTTCCTAAGGAGACTTCGTCTTCACCGAAAGAGCTTCCTTAATGATCTTGTTTCCAACTCCTCTTCTCCCCATCCTCCTCTTACCCACTCGGGGAAGCTCGCAGGAGGGTAGCAATCTAATAGGAAACATTCGAGTGTTTATTTTGAAAGAACTTCTCTTCAATTTTTTTCCATCATTCATCTCTTCTGTTTACTGTTTCAACATTCTTGTTTATTTGCCTCCCGTTTTATGTTTTATGTTTCTCCTTTATTCTGCTTCTCCTTGCTCTCGTTTGAACGGTCGTTGATTAATTGATGTTAGTAATTACTAATTAGGTAAGTAATTAATTGCTAATATCAATTTTTAATTTAATTATTAATTGCAGATAATCTTCGACGCCTTGAGGTCTGATCCTTCAGAGTCGTGCCTGATCGCCATCGACAAGATCAGACTCGAGCGACACCTGTGCAGACGCGGTAAGCAAAGGAGACTCAACCATGCTTCCATTCGTCGAGCAATAAATTTAAATGACCACCCACGCATCGACCGTGGGAGCACTAAGATTAATTGTATTTCTTCATTACAAGCTTGCATGTCGTACGAGTTCCGCTGTTCAGATGGCACTTGCATCCCCCGGGAAAAGAGATGCGATGGCAAGCTCGATTGCAATGATGAGGCCGACGAAGATCCATACACTTGTTCTCCTGTCGGACCGGCTTTCCAGACTGCCAAAACATGTCGGCCAGCGAATTCTTTCTCTTAGATTTTTGCTTTATTAAATTGTTTGCCGAAGAAAAATGCTCGTATAGTAGAAGTACTCTCGTCATGTTTGTTCTTGTCATCGCCGTCGACTCGTGTCTTTTAGTCGTTTTAATGACTCCAACCGAGTAGCGCCACCGTTTGGAAATGTGAAGTTTTTCCATTTCGATTTGTTGGCTTTCAAATGAAAATTACATTTTACACGAATCACTGCGTTCGGCAGCGCGACAGCTTCCAAATGGTTTTCGTCTGTCATTTGCTTCTCCATGACCAGTTGACTTTGTGACGTGAGATTGTTTCACCTCACCCATCCAGCTCTCACCGGGTTCGAATCGGACACCAAGTGTTCCGGAGACAGTTTCCTCTGCGACAACAACACACTCTGCATCCAAAGGCACTGGGTCTGCGATTCTGTCAACGACTGCATTGACAAGTCTGACGAGGCGAGCTGCACGAGTGAGTGCTTTACTCCCATCCATGCGAACCGCTCTCCACGTGCATGTGCGTTGCTTTCGTGCGTGCGTGCGTGTGATTGAGGTCGTGTTGTGTTGAGACTGGATTGTCTGTCGTTCCTGATTTCGATTGGTTCTTGAGGTTCTTCGGTTCTTCAACAGACTATGAGAACATGGATTCCGTGCCGCCGAATTTTGGCGATCAGGACTCAAAAGACGAAGACGAAGACGAAGACTACCACGACGTCGACGATGACGACGACGACGACGATGGGGATGGCGATGATGGAGAAGGTGCGGAGGAGTGTTCTGAACTTGATTTTCAATGCACTTCCGGCGATGAGTGCGTGTCAAGTGCTCTGGTGTGCAATGGGTCTCCAGACTGCATGGATTCATCCGACGAACACAACTGTACAACAGGTTGTCTATTTTTTAGAAATGTCCTTTTTTTTCTGCTCAACTAATGAACTACTGCGACGATGATGATGATGATGACGACGATGATGACGACGACGGCGGCGGCGGCGGCGGTGATGATGATGATGGAATGTTTGAATTAGTAAGATTTGATTCATCGTTTAACGTTTTGACACATTTTTTCATCCTCGTGAAAGTTTCTAACTTATTTCAGTAAAAGTAGAGTAATACATAATAATGATAATGATGATGGTGATTATGATGATGATAATAGTAAACACACATACAAATAGCAACTCTAATAAAAGGAGCGTTTGATTGAAGCTCCACTTAAAGCTTGAGATATGCGTAATAATTGTGAATAAATGTTGATGTGATTGCTAAGGAACAATTTGCCTCCTCCAGCTTCGGAGTTTTCCTACCCTGGATGTCCTCCGAAGTTTCTTCCGTGCGTCGCCGACGAACGTTGCGTCACTCAAGCCATGTTCTGCGATGGGAAATCAGACTGTCCTGATTCATCAGACGAACTCGAGATCAACTGCATCAAGAGGCCAGGTTGTTGGCGTGAATGTATCAAGTGACGTTTTATGGATTTATGGATTTTTTATGGAAGGGATGAGATGATGGAGTGAAGTGAAACATAATTACACATGATTTAAGTGAATTATACATGAAATACGACCTTAGTTTTGAATGAATTGAAATAATCTCAGAAAGAATGCTGAATCTAAGCAAGGCGTGGATGTTTAAAAACGCTCAAGGAGCAGCAGACGTTATCTCGTTCTTGGAGCGAATTGAGTAAACAAACGTTCAACTCTATTCCACTGCTCTTATCTCCCCCTTATTTGAGAATGATGAATTCTATGTAGAGAGCCTTCTAAGGCTTCGAAATGCTCGCCTGACAAAAGCTCGGCTCGACAAAAGCCCAAAGGGGTCGTACATGAATGACGCAACGCCAATACTGATTTGGCTTCAGGTTGTCGGACACCTATTCTTGTCAGTGAAGTTTTTGTTTCGACGGAGACGCCACGGAACCCGTCGGCGATGCAAATCAAACACGACCCCCAACAGAGCGTAAGTAGTTATCATTTGGGCATCATATTTTGGTCATCGTCATTCAGCATCACATTTGGATATCTGATGACGAGAAACATGAGGAACATCATGTAATGACAACCCCTGTAATGCATGCCTGTAATCGCATCAGATCGGAAGGTAACCAGACAATTGCGCACATGACAATTTAACACAGAAATATTATGGCGTTTTAAATTGAATTTACGTAATTTTAGTACAGGTTGTATTAGTTTTTTAGTATTATTTTAGTTTTTAATTTAGTATTATCAAATTGACATAACATAGGAGTGGCCCAGGTAATACCACCAATTTGTGAATAAATCCAACAATAAATTCGGCATATATCGAGACCGTCGTTTATTATAACATATTAAAGAAAGTATGTGAAATTAAAACAGGGTAAGCAGGCAAGTGACATGAACAATCTTAAATTTACATAAACCCTTGCAATAAACACAAATTATTGCAAATTAGCCTCGAAAACCAAGTTCAGCTTGCTCTTCTTGATAACCTTGTACAATGTGATCGACTTGGTCATGTAGAGCTTCACATTTCTTCTTGTTTACCTCTGGATGTCCTAGTCTGGCTTTTTTCAACGTGTATTTGTGGCATGCAAGATCCCTTTCAGGCCCATCCTGTAAGGATCAGACACTTGATAAAGTTCAATGCATTGTGAAATCCTTCACAACAGTTGGTTGTTTTGGAAGATCTTTCAACGGCAGCTTCACGATGATTCCAAACTCTGATAGAAAATTGTGGATCTCTCCCAGCTGCGCCTTCAATGTACGTGGAGAAGAAGTACATCAAAATTTCGTTGAACTTGTCTTCATCGGAAAAGAATCTGCAAGTACATCAAAAACTGATCTAACTTCACTAAATGCCAACGCAGCAAGTGATTTTAATTTCAGCTTAACTTCAATGTTTGATTCAAACTCAATTTTCAAGCAAACACTGTTGACTTTTCTGATGAGACTTTGGCATAAGTGAAAATATCATCCCTTGACCTCTGCGTTTGGGAAAGCAATGTTAACTGCACTGATGCAGGCCTTTACAAAATCATTCAAGACTTTCTGTGGAACCAGACTTGGAAGCAGATACTTCAATATTTCAAGCATTTTAGAGTAAGTTGGCAGATTTTTTCTTTGTAAAAGAAAGTAGGGTTAGGATTAGGGTTAGGGTTAGGGTTAGTAGATGTAGAGGATAAGAATTACCAAAGTTGGCATGTCAGGTGCAAAGTTCCTATGCAAGCTATTATTTATCGCTGCGCTAAATCAACGGTGAATTGATATTTTAAACGAATTCACACAAATTTGAATATTCACGAATCAAAATGGAATTTTCAATAATTTGTGCTTAATTTGTTCAACGTGCGCAGTTGTCTATGTTTTCGCAATCGTCCAGTGCGCAATTGTCATGGAACCGATCAGAAAACACTCTCAGTGAATTTGAAATCTACACTTTTTATGAAAACCTGTTCAGTGTTGAAGTTCGATTTGACGGGTGAAACATCAGTCGTAGATGTGGCACCTTCTTCCACCCATGTGGCCGAACGGAGTGGTTCGGCGTCAGTGACCTGATGAACGTCATCAGTAAGTGAACGTCATCAGTAATTGGTCTGGCAATACGCACCGGTGTCTTTAGAGTTTATTTGGGAAGCTTTTGTGTGGATCCTCATAAAATGTTCGGACTTTGGTGCTTTGAAAAGTGAGATTAACACCATCCATTGGATTGAACGAAGTATTTTACCCACTCTTGTATTTTCTTTCTATCTCTGATTGTTTCCTCTTTTAGACTTGAACGAGCAACTATTCCTTGTCAGATGTGATTTCAATGAAACTTGTTGATGCGAACACTAATACAACAAAATCATTTCATTGGTCTCCTGGCATGGATCCTTCAAAGACAAATAAATTAGCATCGACCAGTTGTTGGGATGGGTGTTGTTGCGGTTGTGTCGGTGAATCTTTGTCAACTCTAAGCCTCCATCGCGAGAAAGTGAGAGTCTTATTAGTGGTTTTGTGTCCGTTATTTAATATTTAGTAACATTATATTATTATAATCACATATTATAATCTTATTATAATTGCAAATTATAATCTTATTATTACTGCATGTTATAACCTTATTATTATTATTATTATTATTATTGTTGTTGTTGTTGTTGTTATTATTATTATTATTATTATTATTATTATTATTATTGTTGTTGTTGTTGTTGTTGTTGTTATTATTATTATTATT
>MPNW01000497.1:104086-120578 GCA_011800805.1 Hirudo medicinalis
GAAATTTTCACTTTACTGTTCAGCTGACACTCCAGCTACTTCTATCCACGATAAAAATAACATTTACTAAAATATTAAACCAAAATACCATTTATATAATTTTAGGGCAAGTATTATAATGTGGTTCGTTTGAAGAAGCTCGTAAAAATTTGTTACTGGATGTATTATCGAAATTGTAAAAACCTTTTCCATGGCCTAATTAGGACGTTTTAATGAATTTGCGAGCATTATTTGTTCAATCAAAAAGGAATTTAACGCAAAGGTGTAACATCAAAATGTACTTGTAAATTCAAAATTTGATTTTGATCAGTCCAATATTTCAGGTGTTACGCTCATATTAAGGGTTATTTGCAACCTTTTCACACGCACTCTAGATAATAAGTCGAGATACTTAGAAGTGCGGTGATGAAGATGGTGATAATGATGATGAAACAAGCTGGAGTTTTGAAAGAGCTTGTTAAATAAAGTTGGATCCGTTCCAATTGATATGTCAATGTGGTTTATGTTTCTTGAAAGCCGATATTTTTATAGTAATACTACATCAATAATAATATATCAACACTATCTTTTTAAACCGGCTTCGCCAGTCATATACTACATATATAATTTCAGCCAACTGCTTGCCCTCAAAGAACTGGGCGATTAGGACGGTGCTCATGCAACGGGACTCGAACCCTTGCTGCCATGGTGTCACCATGATGGTGAGAGGCGAAGTCTCAAACCATGCGGGAGAACAATGCTCCTTGCTTTGTTTATTTATTTATTTATTTATTTGATTAAAGTCCTTTGCATCNTTGTTGTTGTTGTTGTTGTTGTTATTATTATTATTATTATTATTATTATTATTATTATTGCCATGACTCATACCATTTTCAAGTTAGAAATTTTTTTTAAACCCTTTGGTGTCCTTGACATTAGTGCAGCTTTTCTTAGCACGTGAGGGAGTTTGTCTGATATTCATTGTTTGCTGAGGAAGAAGGCTCATCAATTTAAGAACTTGCAACTTGGATGGTGTCGGAGTGGTTTGTGCAAATAGTTTGCACAAATAGTTCCATGTTAAAAAAGAAACATCCCCTAACGCGTGCGTAGGATGGTTATAAACTTAAGTTTGGAACAAACTCACAAACTAACTTGTGGGAAGGAAGTTTTAACTTTTTTATTGAAAAACAACTTCGCACCGAGACTAGTCAAGCTACTGGAGATCGGATTAAGTCAGAAATAGTCATCAAGCTCTCTCGATCTCAGCATGATCCACATCTAAAACTGAACAACCCCCATATTTTAAGTCACTTTCTTTGATTTCAATAAGGAATTTCATTTTATTTGCGTTACCTTTGACCCACTACATCGCTTACTTGGTCGTTCACATCACACATGCAATGTGTGAGGGAATTGTAATCATGATTTGAATCTCATAAAAGGGATATTCATGTGTTGGGTGCAAGCAACTAAAATGCATCTACGCAATTTTGTTGTTTTAAACGCAAGGTTATTAAATTGCAGTGCGTATAAAAAGGTTGCAAACACTCCTTTATTTTAGCATAACTCCTAAAATATTGGACTGATCAAAGCCAAATTTGGAATTAATATGTATGCTTTGATGTTATACGCATATGTTAAATTTCCTTTTGATCAAACAAATGATGCTTGCAAATTCATCAAAACGTCCTATTTCGACCTGGAAAAAGGTTAGGGACACTTTGGATAAATTCAATTTGTGGTCGGATTATCAATTAAATTTTTAATTTTATTCGAACAATATTTATACAATATTATTTAATGACTTGTCCCTTATTATTTAAAATATTTATGCACGTATATTTCATTGATTTAATAATTGTCTCGAACTAATAATTTTCCAGGTCATTCCAAACCTTCATTATGGCCTCTTCCAGCTCTCCTTTTTCAAAATATGCCTTTCAACCTGCATATATTTTACTGGGGATCATTCCTCAAACATTTTCAATTAGGTTGAGATGTATTGGACATAAAGGACATTGGTGATCAGCTCATAACCTCGATTTTTCATAGCTGGAACATTTTCCAAAACTAGGAGATATTTACAGACATGTTCCATGTTTACAGACATCCAGCTAAAACACAAATTTATAACCGTATTTATTCTTAGCAAATGGGGACAAAAACCTCTCAGATGTTTCGGTATAGTCTGGAGAATTTCGACCTCCTTTTAGAGAGGCTAAAGACATCATGCATTTTGAAGAAATTCCATCCAGGACTGCAAGCTGCTTCCTCCTTGCGGTCTGCTAAAATTCGATTTTGTTTTCTCATTTAAGTTGTGGAAATAGCATTGGTAACAGTCACTTCCATCCAGGTTAAAATATTTTTGTTCAAAAGATCTCAAAATGACCATTTAATTGGCCCTCGACATGTACATCTTTTTGCGATCTTTTTTTTTTATATTCAAGGCCTTCAAACGTTTCTCATAATTAAATATTACCCCATCACACAAATAGTTGCAGACAATCTATTTGCATGGACCAAATTTCAAACTCGATAAATTTGATATGCTGAAATATTTTCCCTGAAAGCTTGAGAAAGAGTCATTTTTGAATCTATGGTGTGAGTTTTTGAGGTCTTCCACATACATATTTCGCTCCATAACATTTTGAATGTTGTAAAAACATGGATTCAACACGAACATTTATATTTTATTGCACTGCAATAATTTTAAGAAGGAAAGTTTATGTGTTGAAGGCTGAAATTTTCACTTTACTGTTCAGCTGACACTCCAGCTACTTCTATCCACGATAAAAATAACATTTACTAAAATATTAAACCAAAATACCATTTATATAATTTTAGGGCAAGTATTATNACTCGAACCCTTGCTGCCATGGTGTCACCATGATGGTGAGAGGCGAAGTCTCAAACCATGCGGGAGAACAATGCTCCTTGCTTTGTTTATTTATTTATTTATTTATTTGATTAAAGTCCTTTGCATCGCTAAGATGATTTGTACTCCTTGCGTTCATTATCTCTCGAGTTTAAAGCTCGTATGTGATTTTGGAAAAGGTGAAAGTTGGAAAACTTGAAAGTTGAACATTGAAAATAAGCACTGTTGACCCACGAATTTCAAGTTTAGGAGGAGTTCTTGGGACAGACATACACATTTATTTTCTGTTTTATATTCTAAATTTAGTAATTATAGTTTTTAATTTTTTCAGGCGCAGTCAGCCGCATGTCGTCGGTCATAATTGGCGCTGTTTGCGCCATCGTGTTGGTTCTTTTCATTTCCATTTTCGTCGTCGTCTGCTTCCTGTTCGCGAAGAAGCGCCAAAAAAGATGTCATGGTCGTCAGAGAGCCAACCTCCCCCCACCAACCATGACCAGCATAGCCACTATCTTCAACTCCCCTGACTCTCAGAGTGAGCACGTTCTGTCAACAATGTCTTCTGTGTGGATCTTCTCTCTTGTTGATACTTGTTGATTGTTGTTATGGTTGATTGTTATTGTTAATTGCTGGTGATATTATATTTTATTCTTGTTATTGCATTAATAATATTACTTTCGGTGTTGTTATTATTATTATTATTATTATTATTATTAGGTTAAATTAAGATTTACTTGAAATTGATTCCATCTGGTCTTTATTTACATGAACACCTCTTAACCTATAGATCACGTGATTCAAGGATACCATGGTAACCAGAGACAAGTGTTGCAAAGCAGTGAAGAATCCACAAAGTTGACGAATGATGAGTTGCCACCACCATACAATCCTCAATTCGTACAACAGAAGGTACAACAGAAGTTTCCGCCCGATTCTAAGGTTGTTTCAGCTTTAATATGCTTCCTCTCGATCCACTCTTGTTGCAATTGTTGTCGTTGGCAGCATCTAAATGGCAGAAACCAGTAAATGAATCTTAACTTGGATTAAAATTTGTTGTTTAGATTTGCGTTTCAAAGCAGGTTTCATCGTCCTTCGAAAAGTTGGACTACGATGCGGATCAACTGGACGATGGAAGCACGAGCGACTTCATCTCGGACGAAGCCTCCGACCTTCGGCCGCAGCGGACGATGCTCGCAAAGGTCGGAAATGACTCCAGAAGAAGGGGAGAGTCGAAGGATAGGATGAGTTCAGTGGGGGATCACATCTACGAGGAACCTTCTGGTCTCATGGCACTCATGAAAAGCAGTGCACCTCACTCTCAAGGTGTGTTTTTGCGTCCGATTTGTTTTAGAGTATATTTTAATTATAAATGTACGTTTTATTAGCAGTTTCTAGACTTTCTCCTGGTCCATCCGATCGTCTGCTGATCCCCATGCAACAAACTCGATCCTCCGTCGTCTCTCCGACAGCTTCCTCGGCAACCTGCCAACGAGTCTCGCGAATCAGACTCGGAACCACTTCCCTCCACCCGAGAGCAGGATCCGTGGAGGCGGGTCGGGCCGGGGGAAGCAGGAATGCGTTCGAGAACAGAGGCCACGCCACCATGGGGCGACCCACGCACAACCACCAGCACAACACGGCCCTGGCCAATCGTCGTCGGAGCGGCGGCATCGACATGGAAAGACCTCCGTCCTCTCCTGCAACTCCGCCTCCCTACTTCGGCGAGAGTTTCGCCTCGTCCGACCCGAACAGGGCGATCGGGGGAATGGAGATGATGTCGAGGGTGACCTCCAAGAGTTCGACTCCTGCTGAGAGCAGCAACTCGAGCAACAGCGGAAGTAGCAACGCGAGGTTACTTCCCTCTTCTGCAAGTTGCCAGCAGTTTCTGACCGGCACGAACAATCAATTTCATAGCCGCAAGAACGCGAAGGCAGCGGGCTGCAAACAGAACCGACCGGACGGGATCCCGCTCGGAATCTGTTACTCCTCGGATCGACGCCAGCTCCACGACGTGTTCTCGCACAGACTCGACCACCATCCTCCTCATCAGCTTCGGAATCAAAAACTTTCCTCGACTCCATCGCAAGGGACTTTCTTCCAACAGAGGTCTGATTGCGGCCAATGAATCTTTTACGAGGTCCTTTGTGGACATTTTAATTGTAAAACTTTCCAAACTTTCTTCTCCTCTGGCACGCTCGAACGAACCTTCTGTACCTGCCTTACCTTCCATCACCGACCCATTAAGAAATCACGATCTGTCACGAAGTCGTTGCTCATACTATGACGTTTGAATGCATTATCAAATCATCTTGCATTACCAAATGACATTTGACAATGTATTCGACAGCTTTTAATAGCTTTGATTGTGATGTTTATTCTCATCAATTTCGATTTGCAGAAATTTGTTAACAGGCCTTGGAGACTCGATCACCGTGGGCCCCGTTCGCTCGAACAAGCCCGGAGGACTGCCGAACGGGGCTGCAGCGATGTCGTGTCCGAAGCAGGATTCGTTCGACGAGG
The DNA here is from genome assembly GCA_011800805.1 of Hirudo medicinalis. Classification (NCBI taxonomy): domain Eukaryota; kingdom Metazoa; phylum Annelida; class Clitellata; order Hirudinida; family Hirudinidae; genus Hirudo; species Hirudo medicinalis. The sequence goes on from MPNW01000497.1 coordinate 109,458, forward strand.
CCACCCCCTCCTCGCCCCTCCTGCAGCACCACGTGATTTGTGGGGATGAATTTCTCAACCCCACCTGCGTCTGACGGCCGTTCTTCTACCTCTACTGCTGTTGAATTGAATCTTTCTTTAAAATCATGTCTCCAATTGTTTTCCAACTCTTTTTATCATCGAATCGCATCACGACGACGACGACGAAGCTTCGGATTCATCCGGGTTGTTTTTTGTTTCCGATCTCCGACAGCAGCTCGCGAAGAGACTGACGTTTCGAGCGGTTTCCTTGCGCTCGCACGGTTTCATTTGCAACTTACGTCTCTCGCTTCTTCTCGTTCTCTATGAAGGCGTTGATGGTTGTAGGTGGTTATCCGAGCACTTAATGAGGTTATTAGCTAGCATCCCTGCTAAGGATTACATTAATAAGCCATTAAGTGGTGTTTTCGTTTTTCCCGAGTTCCCTCTTCGAACGAAATCTTATAAGACACTTGAAACATCAAGGAGCTGTACAATGTTATAATATAATAAAATGTTATAATATATTACAATTATAATTAATTAATTACAATTAATTGATACTAAACATGTCGTGACTTGTGACAGGTCGAATGTGCAGGCTGTCCGGTTGTTTGCAATTGATCATTTTTCTCTGAATTGCAAGTTTTATGCTGAATTTAGTCTGAATTCCTGCTCTGGAGTGGCATGAAATTTTATAGTCATTTCAATCCTTCGTTTTGATCGGACCTTGGTTCTTTCTTTTTCAGCTGCTAAAATTAACTGAACGTTAATCGAACGTTAACTGTTTCGATGTACAGGCGATGTACCCTGCTCCCCATCTTATGAAATCTGCTTTTATGTCTGTCATGATTTCCACGATTTGTTCATCTTAATTTCCGCCAGAAGTATTTTCAGTCAATTCCTATTGAAAACAAATTGACAACAAGCAGGCTTTCATTCGATTGTCAGTGAAAAAGTTAACAACCCACGTGATCAACAGAATGTCTGAAACGACACAAAAATATGACTGTTGCTATCGAGCCAGTGTTCCAATGAAGCGATATGTGATGAACTAATTGACGTGTGAATGTGGCGTATATGAACGTGTGCTGAGTTCAGGACGCATGTGAACATGTAGTGTTGTGAGCGTGTGATACTTGATGGTTAATAAGTTAAAAAGCCGAGTCAGTCTGTAATACCGACGAAGCCATAGAAAATATCCTCGGGATTATAATGAGCATCAAGGAGACCAACGAAGAACTTGAATGCGATGGTGACGTGGAGGGATTCTTCGGTTCAGTGGGGTCAGGGACAGGGGAACGAGGCCGCTGAAAGTCATCACTTTGGACGATGGAAGGCGGGTAGGAGTCCACGGAGTGTTCGTTGCTCCTGAGACTGGCACGTTCTCTGCATTTGTCTGCTGGTCATCGGTGTAGTGAAATATTAGCAAATGTGCCACGGTGTTAGTAATTTAATCGGTTAAGTTGATCTCGCCTCGCAAAAACACATCCTACCCTTGAATTGGATGAGAACCGAGGAGGAGTTGTACCGAATGGGAAGATCATCGAAGTGTCTCAGACATTCCTTTTGACGAGACACGAGGATGCCCTCTCCCAGGTGCTGGAACGCCTTGGAAGATTAAATATTTGAAACGATGCAATTTGAAAATTAGTCTTTACATTATAATTCTATTCAATGCCAGCATTGACAGAACCTTCATTGATTAACTGAGGTTCTAATTGATTCTAATTGATTCAAGCCATGTCATTAAAAAAAAAGAAATGAATTTTGCAGCATAAAAATTCTTGGCGTTAATTTTGTGTAGAGGGTTCCTGGCGATTATGTTGTCACGCTTGAACGCTCAGGCATCTTATTGATGAGTCGTCAGCCTTGCTTTCTTCGAACGAAGGAATAATATAAAATGAGAATAAACAGGCGGCATCCACAAATTCATGGTTTACATTCATTGGTTTCCATTTGCCATCCACTGAGAGAGTTTTCTTTTCAGACAGCAAGTTTTGATCTTTTTTGTTAAAACAGGCACCAGCTTTCTGCGTCAGTTTCAATGAAAGTAACGCACGATCAATGGATCAATGACGCAATATCCACTTAGATGGATGAAAAGCAACCATCAGCAAATAATTTGGCGGCATCATTCAAGACTATGGAAATGACGGGGTTATACGATTTAGAGAATAATTTCCATTTTCAAAAAATCTTTTTTCAGCACAGATTATTTTTCAATAACTTATTGAATATTTACAAGTTTCTTGCATTTGTAAATCTCAGAATTATTTTTAAGCCAATAACTCCTGTCAAAATTTTGACAAATTCTTGCCAGGCAACAAGGGAACAACATTGAAAAAGAAAAGTAACTTCAGAGAGAATTCATTATGCCTTCATTTTCAGCAGATGTCGAATATGTTTTACAAATAATTGTCAAAATCATTAGATTTTTTCTTTGATTTTCTGCACTTTTCATGTCTGGATTATTAATCAGTGCCGTGATTGTTTCTGTGAATTTTGAAGATTCTGAGAATTACTGTTAATTACTGGTAATTACCGTGTTAACAATAATCACCAGCTTCGTAATGAAGGCTCCTGTTTTTCATTTCTTCTTTTACTATTGCTAGCAACATTAATGAATGCAACATTTAGTTAAATTTAGTAATTAAAATATTAAAGTGGTATTTAGGCAAAGAAATAACAGAGGGTGAAAAAATTCCAAAGCAACTGCAAAGAATGAAAATTTTAAATTGTTGACTTCAGCGACAGACTTCACTGGTTTCTGATTGCAGAAATATAAATATTTAACCTTAGGAAAAGTTGAAAATTAAAGATATGAAGAAAGAAAGACAAATGAATGGATGAGTACGAATGAGTACTCTGTCGTGCTTCGAGAATTTGTGCGAAACCAAGATGGAAAGCAAGCTTCAGACACTTTCACGCCGTGTCTATTATCAGATCTTTCCAAGATCAACTCAATCTTTTCCAGAACCAATTAAGGAGCTGTCTTAGGAAGTGGAATCGAGCGCCAAGACGGATGCAACGGGATGATGCAGCAACAAAAAGAGTCCATAGGACCACCCAGCTGTTGGTTCGTGATAATCGCAATTATCAGCAACAACTTTACAACTCCAACAACCAATGACTCTTGTTTATAAAATGACATGCCTGTCACATATTCCTATAAAATAGGCATTAATATTCCAAAAAATAAATGATTATTAACTAGAAATTTTAGAATAATAATAATAATAATAATAATAATTAAATTATAATAATTTAAGACGACTTAAAAGAAATTTAAAAGAGACTTTTTTAATTGGAATAGCGGAATTTGAGGCTTAATCCTTGCCTTGTCAGCAAAATTAGTTCGTCTCCAAACAGCAACACAAAAACATGCAACAACATGAAAACATGCAACACAAAAACATACAACAACATCAAAACATACAACACAAAAACATGCAACAACATCAAAACATACAACACAAAAACACACAGCAACATGAAAACAAACCGTCAAAAATGTTTTCAAAAATCGAAAGTTTAAAAAATCAGGAGGATTCCTTGAATTTTTTAAAATTCTTATTTTGAATGTCGAGAAATTAAGAAAATCTTTTGTTTATTATGAGTGCTTAGTTTTATGTGGTGAACATATTAGGGTGGATAAATAAATATATGTTGATTAATTAATTGACATGTTGTTAGATAATAAATAAATTGGATTAATGACAACAACATAAATTTACAAGAAGACATGATATTTACGATATTACTGATAGTACCTCCGGAAAAGTTAGATAATAAAAAATGCATTTTTACTCACGAAGCAGGAGAATGAGTTGCTTCCAGTTCTTTCCGCAATGAGGTGAGTGACTCCGTGATCCCTCCACCAGGACAGACAATCCATTCTCTCGACTAATTGGTGCAGCAACATGTCACTTAATCAGCTTCCTACCGCCCCTCTTGTAATCAAGATTTATCGGGGCCACTTATTGGCCGCCTCTTAATTATAAATATGTCGTTACTCGTGAATATTAATTAACACCTTAAAAATAATTTATTTTAATTAGATGTTGACTGTCTCCTTACATTAGTAGTAGCGTTTTTCGACCATCATTTGAAACAGCATCGCGAGTTCTTGGTGTCGAATAGTTGTAATAATAAATAATGCGTAATGCATTTATTATGTTATTACATTGAAATCTTTATGATTTCCCTGATAAAGCAGATATTAAAAGTGAAACTTAGAAACACAAATCCACTTTTAGCAGGGAAGCATTGGTCCATCACTTCGATCCGATCACCAGAACCACAAGCGATTTTCATTTCCAGTCTGCACGTTGAACCAGCCCCTGTGGATGACATGGAGAGGTACCTACCTCTGAATGGGCACCTGCTGTCCTCGTGTTCAGTCGAGGCTGCATTAATAAATAAATTAATTAAATTTAATAATTCTTCGTTATTTCCAGCCAATCATCCTCACTTCTCCTCAATCTCACCACAATAAGGCACCCGCAACACAATAAGAACACAAGAGCAACAAATCCAAGAAATTTCGTTCGCATTCAAAAGTTCAATGGAACCCCGAGTGATGCTGAAGAGCAACGAGACTTAAAAAACAACTTAAAAAACCAACCAATGAGGAGGAGGGATGTCATCCTGGAGGTCGACAAACCCTCAGTGCACCTGCCTCCTCCATTCACCTCGTCACCTGAACAATATTATGATCATGATTGACATTATTCTATTTTAATTTAAATATTATTACAAGTATTATTCAATGAGTAGTTGTCATAACAAACTTGTTCACTTGTGATGAAAGGAGTGCATAATATTTAGAAACTGAGAGGACGAACAGTTGATAAATGTGCGAAAATCTAGAGAAGAACATTCAGCTAAAATAATGAATGAGTTCAGTTAAGTGAAACTTTTCTTTTGACTTATTTTCGTGTATTTGTATCTCCTGTTGTTTGTGGCTTGATCTAAAAGATCCTAAATGATCTGAGCAAAGTGCAAGGAATACAGGCTTAAGGAATGTTATTGGACATGTATTGTATATTGTATATTAGCTGTATTGTATATTGTATATTAGTTTATTGTATATTAGCTTACCATCCTTCGATCCACTTTTTGTATTTCTTTACATTTTAGATGTTTATTAATAAAACTAAATGCTTACAATCACTAAGTCCTGACGAACATTACAGCGGAATAATTTATTAATTGTTATTATTATTAAAGTTGTGAGTTTGACATTTAAAAAGAATAATTTCTGATTTTAATTCACAACTAATTCTCCTGAATTAATCACAAATGGGTTCATGAATGTTTCATGTCTTCTTTAAAGGAGTTATTATCGCTATTTTGTTTTCCCGACCAAAAACAAGCTAAAGCCATCAGTCAAAAAAGCCAAACATCATCTGAGTATTTAAAGTCCCCGATTATGGCTCAGGATCACCACGGGACCATAAAATGAAAAATTCTTAACTACCATAAAATGAAAAATTCTTAACTACCATAAAATGAAAATAACTTAGCAATTGTTCTGATGATAAACTATAACCATTCTGTCGCTCACTAAGAAAAATTCAAAGAAGTTGAGATGCAGTTGAAGTTGTTCCTCAATGACGAGCTCAGAAACGAACTCATTTGGCTTATTTCCTCTTGCAGACAATGGCACGGAAGGACCCCGGTTGTCCCTAATTCGTGTTATCCACTTGTTGCCTTCTAGTTTGTATCGTTGGTTCCCTTTGAACTGAGTGATGATATTGATGAACCTTTTGTTTCTGAAGCAATAATTTCTTGCATTCTCCTCTGTCCTCCCTTGATAGACTGAGAATAATACCATTTAATGCTTCACTGTTTTTAAAATAGAAGCATTTTCTAGGATGAGATTCTTTGAATTCTTATTTTCTTCTTTACGTAATATTGGTCTTGGTGCTTTATCCACTTTTATCTCCATACTGAACATTCCACAATCTCTTTAACAATTTTTCTTGTTTTATAATTCCTTGAGAAGCTTTGAAATGAGTTCTTTCTCTTTAACTTTTGAATTGTCACTTTCTTCTGCCAAGTTGAAGATAACAATGTTGTTCAGTCTTATAAGCCTTTCATGACTCATTTCAATCCTTGTGCTTGTCTCATCAACTGATCTTTGAACAATTCCAACATCTGAGACTTACATGTCCATTGCTTTTGAACAAACTGGACCATTCCTTGGTTGCCAGTCTTTGTCTGCCCTGTGTTTGGCTACCTCAACAAGATCATCACTTCTTCTGAGAACATCCTTCTCTTCATTCAATTTTCATAATTTCTTCAGATTCCTTACAGTGTTATTCTGTTTATTAATTCTTTACACATTCCTTACAGTGTTATTCTGTTTATTAATTCTTTACACATTCCTTACAGTGTTATTCTGTTTATTAATTCTTTACACATTCCTTACAGTGTTATTCTGTTTATTAATTCTTTACACATTCCTTACAGTGTTATTCTGTTTATTAATTCTTTACACATTCCTCATTTTCTTTCCAACAATATTCGCATAAATGTAGTTTTTCTTTCAATTGCGGCCTCTCCCTCGGCACGTTATTTCAACTTCAAAATGTCATCGAATGAAAATGATTTTGCTTCAAACACAAAATAGCCTTAAATTACTTTTTTAATAATTTAATATCATTATTATATATTAAAAATATTATTTTTCTAATTATTAATATTAAATAAATGAAAATAATTTTATTAAATAACTACTATTAAGCAGATGGATGTAATCATCTGATTTGGTATAATAAGAATAATTAGCATAATAAATTATAAAATAATAATTAGCATTTATAAATTCAATTTAATATTCTTTAAATAATTAATTATCTCAATGAATTAATTACGTTTTGCTGTAAGTTAACTTAATTATATTTTCTCTAGAAAGCTCATTCACAGTTTTATTTGTGATTCCTGTTGAGTCTTTCCTGTTAAAGTCAACTTCAAGAAACTCAACTTTATTTCGACAACTATTTGGTACAAGACGACGCTACTTAAAACAATTACCGAACCATGCGAAAACAACGAAAACATGTACTCCTTACGTAGGATAGCAGTACAGTCCACCTCAGAACTGTACTCCTTATGTAGGATAGCAGTACAGTCCACCTCAGAACTGTACTCCTTATGTAGGATAGCAGTACAGTCCATCTCAGAACTGTACTCCTTACGTAGGATAGCAGTACAGTCCATCTCAGAACTGTACTGTATGTCACAACAACTCCATTCCACCTTCTCACCATTTGGATTTGCCAATGAGAAACAATTTGTCAACATTTCAACCGAGATTTGAGTGACCAAAGTTTTTGATTTCTTTAATCGATTAGAAGTTATTTGTTATTAACTAAAAATAATATTATAATTAATAAAATTTATTTAATGATTATTATGATTCCTAATAAATAATTCTTCACTACATGTTTACTTCACATTTAAATCGATCATCACTTGCAGAAATGGGTTCAGCTGCCCATAGAACTGAAAACCGAGAGAAGTCGGGGTCCAGCGACGACAGGGCAGGGGAGCCTCTTGGCCGCAATATTACGAAGACCAACAAAGGAGGAACAACAGGCCGACTTTCAGAAGATCTAAAGGACAATGAACCCAAGAGCTGGGTTAAGAATGAGTGAATGTTTCAGAGAAATATGTCAAAAATAAGTGAACTGCAATAAGAAATATTAATTTTGATCGCTTCAATTGAACTGAAATAAAAATGTGTCAACAGAAGTTACTATTAATAGAAGATCGAAAATATTAATGGAAAGTATTAACACGGGAATCCCATCAGAAGCAGGTTTCGTCACGCAACAAGCATCTCGGATTGCCCTTAATTATCGGAGGAGAATAAAATCCGAACTTACAAAGCAGGAAGTCAGCTTCATGTTCGTGATTCACCGTCAAAGAACTTTGAGGCTCCTTTTATGGACGCCTTTCTTTTCTTCTTCTTATCATGGAGAATTCACGTGGCTCCTTTATCGCCCATTCATGCGTGGCGCAAAGTGCTCGATGCAATTTAAAAATCGACGCCAATTTTGACGAGCCTTCCTTGGACGGGTAGGTTTTTTTTTTTTTAAATTGATATTCAAAACAAATCTCCAATTTTTTCATAACTTCGTAATTTCAGATTGGATCGACATTCGTGTTACATTTTGGGCTTCAACTGAAGAAGTCAAATTCCATGGCAGTATTCATTTCGTGATGATACTCCTATCATAATACTCATATCACGATGATAAACATTTTACGACATTACTTATTCATGACAATACTCTTTCTAACATTGATAATCCGTGGCATAATTGTAGCAAATAACTTCTTCTAACATGACTTCCACTCAAATGCGTCGATCAATGGCTTAGAGGACCTTAACAATGACTTCATCTGAATGTCTAACAGAGATTTCGGGAAAGACTTTGTTTATGGGAGGCCGCGATGAGGCAGGAAATGAAAAAACAAAGCATTCGTCTCCACAAGAACAAATTTTATTGAATTGCTGAACAAACAGGCTTTCAACTTGTCCAGGGTCAGAATGAAGTTTTAGAACATTTTACAGGCGTCGACAGGTTGGAAGCCATGAAAGTTTCATGGAGTTTCTCAAGCGAGGATTCGTGAGTTCGTGATGGTCTCCTCTGAATTGCAAATCGTCCCCTCAAGCACCTGCTCGTCACGTGATCACAAGCCCACCAGGGTTCTTTCACGTGGATGTCCGGTCGAAATAGTCTAACAAATGACCTTCCGTGGCTCACATTGTGCTCAGATGTTTCCAGGCATTTAATTCATCAATTCACTTTATCATCAATTCATTTCATTAAGAACTCATTTCATCAACAATTCACCTCGGAACAAAAAAAGCTCCAAATAAGACACAAACATTAAAGATTTTTTTAAAAATAAAAATCCACTCAAATCGAAGCAAAATGTGTCGCCATCTTTTTCTGAATTGGCAAACAAAATGACTTCATTACATCTCGTAATCCTTTATTTTTACATTCCCGTGAAGTGATGATTAATGCTCGTATTTTATTATTGAAAATTATATGTTCAATAATTATTTGGAATCATATTTTCTATCTTAATAACTGTTTGGAATCATATTTTCTATCGTAGCAGCATCACTGCTTTGATTGCTTTGTCTCAAGGTTGTGTCGAGGCATCAATTTTTCAAACTTTCCAAAAGGCAATTCATCTCAATTAAGCTGGAATTTATTTATTAAATGACATCCATTTTTCAGGATTATGACACTTCATGGCGAGGATTAGTGGAATTATTTCCAAGGCAATCAAGCTCCTAAGTTGGCCGCTCACGTAACACAACTCGAGAGAGCCATTGTAAACCCAGGAGACTGAAATACTTTCAAAACTTTGCCTCTCAATTTTTACGAGACCCTAATTTCATTAGGACATGTCATGCTTTCGAATAAGTTCCAAGAAGAATAAGTGTAAATATTATATTATGTAAATATTATATTATGAAATATACTTTAAATGTTTTACAGATAATTTATCCTCACCTATCTGAAGCGACACCATGTTTCTTCGTTTCCTTGAGATGCTGACACATCGGTGGGAAACCTGACTGCAAGCGAAGATAATTAAGCACGATCAACAGTAAATCTCGACAAAAATATGATTTATATCGATTCTTGCTGCCTCCTCATCATGCGGGGTGTCAATTAAGAGCCCCTGAACCCCATCTCCACTGGTTTTCAAGAATCCAAAATCTCGGCCGTTGCGTAACGGATTGATTCCATTTTTCCATCACCACTTTAACAAGAGATGAGCTGGCATGATGAATAGGAATAAGCACTCTCTCAAACCTTCCTCATCTATAACCGCGGTGCTCCTAACGTGTTAGCGACGTGTCGATGCTTTGCATCTGGAAACTTAATGCATTTGTTTTCCTCGAGGATGAATGGCTGGATTCCTTCCCTCCCTTTTCTTTTCACTGCACAGCATCAATCAAAACCAATCCGCCTCATTTGAATTTCCCCGCTACGCGGACGTTACGCTCCACTGACCATTTGTTGAACGCCTGCGTCAGAACTTGGATCTGCATCGAACTGGTCGGGGATGTCGAGTTTGGCTGGTCGATCTTGAGGCACTTGAAGGACTTGTGAATGACGCTGGGCGAGGACAAAGTCGAACGAACGATGATCGTGTCGTTGGAGTCGCTCGCTTCGAAAATGTGGTGAGTGTTGGCGACCAGGAACCACGTGGAAGCGGTCAGCCAGGATGGAAAGCTGCAGCTCTGAGAAGCGGGCCAACCGAAGAAATCTGTGATGGAAAATGAAAAATAAATCAATTGCCATCCTCGGGAGAGGTAACGAGGCGGGAAGATTAAAGATAAAAATTGTTCCGACGACTCGTCTTGTCGTGTGCACATTTCATTATTTGGGAATAATCACCTCAAGGCCACTTCGTCGTGATGACAAGTTTATGGGTCTTCGTTAAATTTTCAACAACTTTTACCAGAAACTTTAATGTTTGTTTTTTTGCAACCGCTGGAAATACAATGAAATCTACAATACAACGCAATACAATACAATGAAACAGCATACAATACAACACAATGCGTCACAACACAACACAATACAATACAATGTAACACGATACAACACAATATGCTGACCTTCGGTGAGTTCAAGTAGGAAAGGTCCTTCTCTGGCGCTCTTCAAGGAATCGCAGGATGCATTTGCAGAGACGGAGATGTAGGCGACTGCTCCCAGGATATGGTACATCTGCATGAGGAGTTCGTGAGGCTGACAAATGGTGGATACACGAGTGGAATAAATGCAATGTCTGCTAAGATGCGGCACAATTATTGGTGGAATACAAATTATTGCCAAGATATTATGTTGTTGTAAGATGTACTTTGAAAACATAGACCACCCACAAAACATCGGTAGCGACTGATTCTGCGACTATCATCATCATCATCATCATCATCTTCATCATCATCGTCGTCGTCATCATCGCGGATGTTTCCATCGAATTTTCTGGAATAGCTGCTGAACTTCCCGATGCCAAAGTGTTTCGTTCCTTCCTTCCACGTTGCCAGGCAGTCCAACTCCACATCTGTTAGAAAATATT
>MPNW01000497.1:121033-139026 GCA_011800805.1 Hirudo medicinalis
TCGTCATCATCGCGGATGTTTCCATCGAATTTTCTGGAATAGCTGCTGAACTTCCCGATGCCAAAGTGTTTCGTTCCTTCCTTCCACGTTGCCAGGCAGTCCAACTCCACATCTGTTAGAAAATATTCCCCATCATGATCATCAATTCGAAGTTCTTGAAGACATTTCTCAAGATGCAATAAATTCAAATTTTTTTTTTTTATAAATTATAGATGTAACAAAATATCGAAATAGGAGGAAAGACTATAATAAGACGTTGAGGATGTAAAATCACTCGGTCATTTTTCTGCAAGAAAATTTATTGACTTCCCAGGAGAAAGTAAGAGAGACAATGACTGGTAGGTCGGTCGGCTGATTGGTTAAAGATATTATAAAATGATAACTGACTTTGTTCGAATGTGTTGGAACATTGCCTGCACTGCCTCAGTCTGAAGACGAAGGACGAGGGAGAGGAGCAGGTGTGGGCGTATGAGGTGGGACTCCTACAGAAACAACCACTGAAGTTGCTGTACGTCACGTGATATGCTCTCAACAGAGGACACTCACTCGGGACAGCATCGACTGAATTGGAAATGATTATTAATTATTACAATCCTAATCATAATAATAGTGATAATCGTCATCACCATCATTCCCAGTCTCAATGTTCATCTTTATTCAGAGCAGTCATTATGCAAATTATCTCTGTCTAATCTTTGGTCAGAATTTCTCTGCAACCTTTGAGTGAGCGATAAACTAGCGTAGTGCTCAACTTCCGAATATCGTTGGTCATGGGAAGCGTGAAAACTCATTTTCAGAGGGAAGCATTGTCTCTGATTTCAATTTATACTGACGCCATTCTCGTTCGCATCTCGTTCGCATCTCGTGGGTTGTGAGGGCGTTGCAACTCGCTGAGTTCGTTGAGCGTCATTCCAAGATGAATCGAGTGCACAAAATCTGACCTTCGCAACTTGTATTTCCGACGATCAAACAAGCACAAACCCCCTACAAGGGGCAACCAATGAGCATCCATCAGCCCATCAATCTTGAACCGTGATTGGTGCGCATTTGAGGGTGACAATGTCGATATTGTACCGACCTCTGACGAGTGTGTAGACCGACAGATGACGGTCCACTTCTATCTGTCCACAGATGCTCTGCAGAGCAGTTCTGCCGATGCAGTAGCCTGGAAATTCAATGAGAAACCATCAGAATTTCTAATCCCAGAAACATTTTTGCTGTCGATCAAGTGAAAAGTATCATTTTTTTAGAAAAACATGACTTTTTGTGATGATAATAAAACGGATTATATTTTCATGAATTATTACATGCCGATGTTCATCTTCTAACGAAATAATCGATATTCGTGTGGCTGTAAGTGAATTTCAATTGATCTCGTAATGTTGATTTCATTACTTATTTTCCAGTTCATCAAGTGATGTCATTATTTTGATTGTTTATCGGGTGCAAAAAATAAATAAAACAGGACGCTTGATTTTCCACTGTGGATTGGCGTCGAAGGTTTAATGGCTTGTTGCAGTTCAACAACTCCAACGCCTCCGTTCCAAAAATTTTCGCGAGGAGTTTGAAGATTTGCTTTCAATCATAAATAAGTGAAATTCATGTCAAGCAAATTAACAAAAGACGTTTTAGCTTCAGGTTCTTGATAGAGTTGAAAGTCGACAAAACATGTCTGCCGGAAATGGAAATGATGACGGAATCGTGGCAAAAAGAAATCCTTTAAAAGCAATCCAAATTTTAACGCAGAATATAGAAATGAAATTCCACTCACTTTCTCGATACTGAAGGATGTTCTGATGTTTCTGATGCAGCAGGAGGCACTGGTGGCAATGTTCTCTCCTGGAAGTTCAAGCATGTTTAAGCATCTTTCATCGTTTCACAGATTTACTTCTCCTTGCCACATGCGCCAAAAACACGTTCACGAAAGTGAAACTCATGTTTCCAATGTCACGAATAAGGCGGAATTATGAGGTCGAAAAGATTTCTGGTTCATCCAGATTATTAATCCGGATTTAAATGCAATTTTCATGCGAATAATTCGTCGAAAACAGCGACAGGAAATGTTGTGTATCATTTTTTAAAATGTTTTTCAATCTTTTGAGTTCATATTGGTGTTTAATAAAAATTTACAACAGGAAATATTGTCCTTGTATTTGACGGATTAATTTTTGATTAATTTTTGGCAATAAAATGAAATACCGGATAATACTTTGGAAAGGTTGGAATGTTGACGACTCGGTTATTGAGTTGGAAGTGGGAACAATTGTTGCACAGTCCTTACATTATTATATTACAGTCCTTACATTATTATATTACAGTCCTTACATTATTATATTACAGTCCTTACATTATTATATTACAGTCCTTACATTATTATATTACAGTTCTTACATTATTATATTACAGTCCTTACATTATTATATTACAGTCCTTACATTATTATATTACAGTCCTTACATTATTATATTACAGTCCTTACATTATTATATTACAGTCCTTACATTATTATATTACAGTCCTTACATTATTATATTACAGTCCTTACATTATTATATTACAGTCCTTACATTATTATATTACAGTCCTTACATTATTCCTGCATCTTAGCGTCATCAGTGCTAGCTCCATGATTTGAACGGGAGCAACATTGGTGGCGATGGCTTTGATGATGATGATGATGGTGGTGGTGGTGGTGGTGATGATGATGATGGTGGTGGTGGTGGTGGTAATGATGATGATGATGATGATGATGATGGTGATGGTGATGATGATGATGATGATGATGATGATGATGATTATGATGATGATATCGATGATGGTGATGATGATGATGATCGATGATGATGGTGCCGATCTTGCGATTTAGGGATGAAGCTTTTAGTCATGCAGTTTCGTCATCATCAGAAAATCAAATTCAAAATTTTGTTTTGTTCGAATTGGTGCTGAGAGGTTCTGACACCTGATATTGTTGATATCGACACCTGATATTGATATCAACTGATTTCTTCAGTTGATGGAAGTTTCTTCATTCTCCACCAGTCCACCATGCGTTGGTAATTCAATGTTTTGTTTTCGAAACAATCCAATTCAATGTTGATGCAGACCTCTGATACAAACAAATACTACCTTTCACATCACATTAACTTATCAACGATTCAAAAGCACTTTCAAATGTGGCTGTTGCAATGTCATATGTTTTACATTTTCCAATGTCATTGTTATCTCTTAGTCACTTGATGAAAAACAAGTATAAAAATATAGATACATATGTAAAAATAAGTTATTGGAATTAACCCAGTAATTACCAATTAAAGTGATTTGTATCAATTCCAAAAACAATGTCTTAAAGTGATTAATTATTTAATTAATAATTAATTATTCAATTAGTAATTAATCATTTAATTAGTAATTAATTATTTAATTAGTAATTATTGTGCAAACTGCTGTTTTAAAAAATCATTAATTGTTCGAGCATTTGAAAGACTTCTGTTTTAACTTCGTTAGGATTACATCTTCAAATCAACATTTCAAACATAAAACCTTCAAAAATGAGTTCTCCTTGTCTTGGCATTGTGATCACGTGATAATATTATCATGCGATTAGTGTGATGTAATTATACATATGTAACTATCACAGATTACATAACGTCATGATAATATCAATAACAGCATCATCAATAACAATAATATTATTATTATTATAATTTCAATAACAATAATATTATTATTATTATAATTTCAATAATAACATTATAATAATTATTGATTGCCATCGACGGATATCAACTAATTAATGATGATCCTCACAAACTCACACTTCCAATATCTCACCAGCCTTCTGAGTCACGTGGTGTCGTCAGTGAACCACTGGAGTGATTGCCAAGCATTAATTAGAGACTTTATGTGAATTTATTCAATCGAGGATGTGCATTGGATCTGCATTATCATTTGTTTCCAGGTTGATCGATAAGAAATTATGAAAATAATTAATTATGAATAAAATTATGAATATTTTACACATTTTCCTCTCAAAATCGTTCTTGACACTGACGCGCGTGCAGCTCTTCTTGCGTGGAAGAATAATAATTCAATAATATCAACCGTTTGATATTATTTCTATTAAAATTATTATTCAAATTATTAAAATAGTTTTGTAATTAAATAAATTTATGAACAAAATAATAAATAAGTGGAATAATTTCCAAAATTTCTCACAAGTTCAACTTTTCGTGAATCGTGTGGAAGCCTCTTTATTTGATTGAATATTAAATTCATTCAACAACAAATTATTTGAATAATTTCCATTTAATTCATGGAAATAAAAAGTTTTCACAATTTGTCACAATTGAATGTATTTCTTTAGCTTTCTGCTGATCTGAAAAAGTTGTTTTTATGGGTTTTAATGGGTGGTAGTTTTGATGATGATAACGGTTATGATGATGATGATGGTTGACAAACAGAATCAGGTGCTCTCAAACATCGCAAACAATTCAAAAGAAGAATGTGGCAAACGATTGGCACCATTTTGGAGGATAAAAAGACTTTCATTCTGAATATTAAAACTTACGTAATGAAGCTTTTCTAAACATCGAAGCTATGAAATTAGCAGAATTAGAACCTGAGGATGCGAATTGAGTAATGCAATAAATTAAATTTATTTTAATTAATAAATGCAATAAATTAAATTTATTTTAATTTTCCGACATTCCAAGATATTTGAAGAGATATCGAAGAGAATGTGCACAAAAAACTGTGCATGCAGAAAATGCTGAATGATTGAAATCCTGATGCTTTTTGTGAGCTCTTAAAACTGAATTACTTTTAAAACCTGGAAAATATAGTAATGAAAATGATAACAATGAAAGTAACACGTCTGTGATAAAGTTGATCAAAATTGTATTTGTAAGGCAATCTTCCTAACATCCTACTACAAATTGGACTACTCAACTTTACATTTGTAAATAATAATGTGTCAAATGATATTCTATTCCATATATATTATTACTTTCAACAAATATTTAATGACCATTTGATGCAAAAAACAACTTTTTTCAGTGCAAAAATCAGCGTTACGTAAATATCCATTTAAGGGTCCCTCTAAACTTGTTTAAGAAAAAGCGGTCTGAATAGAAACAATAAGTTTGAATTAACCTAAACAAATGTCGCTCTGAAAGATCACGCGAATGTCGAACCGTTCACTGGATTCCATCGTAGGGAGCGGGAAGCAATGCAGAAGTGGCGAATAATCCCCACGAAGGAATAAGTTCTTTACGGTCCTCAAGATGTTTAGGAGTGGGAGACAGTATGGGGACGGGAAATGTGGTACTCTTGGGAAACTAATAAGGGGAGTAATGGCCAGTACGCTTTCCAGATAAGATGGTCCACTGGGTTTGCAGTCGGATTATCCGGATGCAGGAGTAAAATGACCAAAAGACTTATGCTCGGACGGCTCCAATTTAGCTGGATGTTGCTTAAAGTTCTTCCGTTGAAAGCAAACAAAGCAATTTCACCCACTTCCATTATCGCCCACCGTAACGAGTGGAAAACAAAGCCAACTTAAAGCGGATGTTCTCTTCAGCTCACTCGAAAGACCCCCAAAGAAGAATATTTAGGTTCAATCATTATCATCATCATCATCATCATCATCATCATCATCACCGTCATTATCATCGTCGTCGTCGTCATTATCATCATCATTTCTAATATTTTCAATTACCAGCATGGGTGAACCCCTCGCTAGGTTCCACAAAAACGGCACAAAAAGCAAGTGATGTAAATGAAAACCTTCAAACATTATTATCTAGAGTGCGTGAAAATATTATCTAGAGTGCGTGTGAAAAGGTTGCAAATAACCCTTAATTTGAGCGTAACACCTGAAATATTGGACTGATCAAAATCAAATTTTGAATTTACACGCACATTTTGATGTTTCGTATTTGACGACGGTGAAGTTGGCAACTCTTAGCAAGAACTTTGAACGTTAATAACTTCGGAACGGATTGAGATAGAGTTGATTTTTTTTAACTGGAAGATATTGACTAGTTAAATATCGTGTTTCAAGAAAATGTTTGTGTGTTAAGAGAGGAATTTGTTGTCGTTGTCAGAAGTTTCATCCTCTTTTGCATAAGAATTGTAAAATATGTCTAAATTTTGAAAACATATTATGAATTTACATTGAAATATCTTTCTAAAAATATACCATTTCGATATTCTACAATCGGTAGAAGCTCCTCAAAAATAAGTCCGAAAACTACCTCCTTCTTGTTCAAATCTACGACCAAAGATATAATAGGTATTTAAATAACTGACATATTTCATATTCAAAATAAGATTAAATTAACGTCCAGCCCTCTGACAATTGAGAGGTATTATATAATTTCACTATAACAATTATAAATATTCGTGTTATTCCTGTTTTGTGAAGGTTGATGAGACCCAGGTAAGAATATTTTATTTTTTCATACAGTGAAACGAAGCTTCTCCGACGTAGCTTCTTCTCTGCCGTACTTTTAAACTCATCGAGTGAAAGCACTTCAAAAGACCTTTCAGAAAATCCATGATAAATTATTTCACATCGGTACCACATGATGGTAACTCTATTAAACTACACCTTATCTTCCAAATCAGACCGACTAATCGTCCGAGGCGCTCGCGCTCTTGGCTTTTGGCACCGTGCCGAGTTCAAAAATTGAAAAAACCTTTGCTTACCGCTACAAAAACTTCTGCGGACGCCATGTCCACAATTTTACCCCGAATTTGAAAGTATTTTGAGCGTTCATAACTCTTCCTTTTACTCCATTAATTAAATCATTTTCAAGGACTCCATAGTTGCATATAGTTGCGTGGTATTTCCTCGAGATTTTTTGAATAACAAGAACCAATCAAATGACACTGAATGCTCAGTCACGCAGCCGATTTTTCAGATTTTCGTGTGACAAATTCTGATGTGAGTCCTTAAAAATTGTGGAAAATTAATTTCTCATTTGATCTCACTTTTTATCAGTTTACTACCAAACAAGAAATATTATCAGTTTACTACCAAACAAGAATCACTTGAAACATCGAATTCATTCAAATATTTTCTGTAGGAGAACGTGCAACGTGAGTGCTTATTGAGCAGAACACGGGATGATTAAGAGGCTCGGAGGATTATTGAGTGCAGCAACTGACTCATCTTCCCCTGATCCTCGACCCTCGAACCGAACGAGGACATTTACAAGAGATTTAAAACTCAACTGTCGAGAGTGATGCTCTTCTTGCAAATGCTTCAGTAAAACTAATGAACGTGAGTCCATAAAACACGACTGAACAGATCATCTGTCCTTACTGTCTGCTCCAGTTGTCTTTCATATTTTGTGCTCGCATTCGGAATGGTTTAATTTATCTGATAAATCCACGAAGTTTTGTCCACTTGGGACTTTGAGAGAACCTCATTGGCTCATAAATCATTCGAGATTAGCAGCACTTTCGGCATCAGAATAGATCTCTTCATTCGGCCTCACAATGGAAGTTTGCATTTATGTGGCGTGAAATTAACGAATTAACCGAATAATATCGAAACAAATTGATCAATATACCGCAATTAATATTTCATTAAAATGAAATAAATATCAATCATTAAAGAATCTTACCAATTAATCTAACTACATAGCAAGTTATTCATGCAAATACCAATTAATATCAATTAATTAAACCAAATTTCAAATAAAAACGAAAGAAAAAATAAATGGGACCTGTTTTCAATGAGGTGGTATTCTCTGTACTGTTGATAACACAAGCCTTTGGAACTGATTTCATTGTGAGTGATTCCAATCTCCTCGTTGGTGTTGAGGTCAGAAGACCACCTGCCCCTCCATTGGTGGTCAAATTCACACTCAGAACCTGCAACAAATGATCAGACATCAACAACATCACCGCAGATTGGCAAATTCGAATGAAGTCCTCCCAACGTCTGCAGTAACTTGCCGATGTTTGCAGCAAATTATTAGCTGGTTTTTATTGTCATTGATGGACTTTTTTTTTTATCAAGAAATATTCTCGGCAAAAAAATCTTAATAACAAAACGCTTGAATAATAAATAATAAATGAACCATCATGCCGCAGCGATATTGGCGTTAAGAATTTTGTTGAGAGTTTAGGCACGCTGATAATGATGACGATTATAATGGCGGTGATAATGACGGTGATGATGATGATGATGATGATATGACCTGCAGATTATAAAGGAGATGGCAATTGATATTTTTCCTAAAATGCATTACAGTCATTATTACTCTGGTTATTCGGCTTCACGTATTGAAGCACACCAAGCCATTGAGCAATTTTAGATTTTCCAAAAGTCGTCAACTAAAGCTTTTATGAAACTCCATGGAAGCCTGCTTATCCAAGTTTCATTCCTCCATCCATCCATCCCTCCGTCCGTTCATCCATCCAGCTCTTAGAGGTCAGTTGATGACTAATAACCGAGAATGTCAAAATAGACTGCCTGAAGTCGGTATTTCTTGAGCGTCAAAAATGAGGCTAATAAAAAATAATAACAAATACGAACAATTAATAACAAATAATATAAAAATAAAAAATAAAAATAAAAACAAGTAAAAGCAAATGATAACGAGGTTGAAGAGTTTTCAGAGACTCTTCATCCTTCTTGTTCTATTCAAAGCCCAGGACAATTTCAATTTCTCAGATTTTGTTAGAAATTACTTTCCAAACTCAAAAAAAAAAGCAAGGGGATCGTTGTGATGCGATTTTGTGTGCATCTTTAACATCACATTTGCAAAATTTCATCGACTTCGTTTTGACTTTATTTCGATTTTATGAACAAACAATTGCATTTAAGGGAAGGGCTCGGCAGGAAATTATGAAATTATATCTCAACCCGATGCAGGAAATTATGAAATTATATCTCAACCCGATGCAGGAAATTATGTTAATGTGATAATTATGTTGATGCAGTAACAGTGGTATTCAATTGTAATACAATTTGCAGTAACACGCAAAGTATGTATGTAATTCGTAATAAATTTATTAATAAGTTGTAATAATATAATATTAATCATGATATTTAGCTGCAAATGATTAAACATGACTTTAATGTCATAGAGTGTCTCAGTACTAATTACTTCACGGAGAACATTCATCCCTGCATATTCAATTACTCCACTCTTTATGGTGCCACTCGCTTATTCGCTCAAAGGGAAGCCTCCTCCACCAGCACCAGCACCCCTACCATCATCATCGTCAGCAGCATCATCATCACCCCCACATACAGGGCCTGCCATAGGGATACGACATTCACGTTTTTTGATCATAATTCTGTTATTGCTTATCATATTTATACCAATTATTGCTATGATGTATGTAAGTTCATTAGTTACAGAGAAATATTGATTTCATTGAGAGTTAATAGAAACTTTTTATAATTTAAACAAAAATTCGAACATCCTCTAAACATTGAAAACCAGTGACCATCAAATGGCAGCAAAAATCTTTATTTATCAGGGTCAAACAAAGTTTCAAATTATAATATAAATAAAGTTGAAAATGAGTCTTGTCACATTTCTTTTACATTCTGAAGTCGATTTTCATTTATTTGAAGGGTTTATTGAGTTAAATGTTAAAACTCCAGGTCACCTCCAATTTCACCATCTCCCTGACCCAGTTAAATCGGATCTTTTCGTGAACTTCTGTCAAGAAAGGATTGCAAAGAAACTTAAAAATTCTCTTCTCCAAATGTATCTCCAAATTTTAGACTTGCACAGATACAAATTCAGCTTGTCCTGAAGTTCCATCGAGGAACACTTCCCTTTGGAAGCTTCACCGAGAAGGATTCTCTTCTGACGATGATCAAGTTTTCAGGTCTTCCTTACATGTAATTCGTTCCATATTTTTATGAAACTTTCAAAAAAGTCTGACAACATCTCTAAAATGTTTTACTCTTTGAAATTTCAGATAATAACATATTTAGCTCGTTCAACCTTTATTTGTCCTTTCTCCATGTCACTAAGAGGTTTTCCTAAACCCATCTATAATAACGCTAACTAACAAACTAACAATCAAAAGTTATTTAACATTGTTCTTTATATATAGAATCTTATTAAAATAACCAGACTTTATGACCCTGTGATCAAATGCTATTTCCTGCACAGGAAGACATACCATCCTTAATCCTTGAAACGCTTCTGAACAACATCAACGGGATTTTTTTAATAAATTTCATTCATATTTAAATTTTACCATACAAACCATTTGCAATATTATTAAGTGTTAATAGAAGCTTAAAATAATTGAGACTTTGAACGAATGTATGCGGTAGTTTTTCAGATAACTGGACAAAATGTAAGATTTATAGAAGTGTCTATCCCAATAGCAGGCCATGGAGTCATAGTCACAACAACTATCACCATTACCACCAATTAAATTTGTTATCAGCTAGATAATATATACCAATCAACGACAAGTTAATGTCACTTGATATAAGACTCCGCCCATTCCGATTACGACGTCAGTCAAATATGCTTCCTGTTTGGAAATGAGCTTTTTTGACAAGAAAATGGAGACTCCTGAATAAATAAAATTTCAAATCTTTTCTATTTTTTAATAGTTTATTTCATTTGGATTCATTTCTGTTTTCTGAGTAATTTTCAATCAATTTTCGAGTGGGAAATGCCTTCCCAATTAAAATAGACGACAAGTTATAAGATTTAAATGCGTAAGGTACGTAACTCGGATACAATAACACCGTATTAAACAATGAATTTAAGTTTTTAATGAAACAAAACAATGAATTCAAGTTGAAAGTAAATATTTGACTCAAGTAAGCAAACGAACATGTACGATGTCATCGTGGTCGAGGGCCAAAAACGAAACTTTTTTGCTTGTCAGGTGTGCAACCTTTCTGACGCAGAAGCTCGTGGGCCTCAACCTAGGTAAATCCGTCGCTGATCGTGATGACGTCACACACGCAACAATCGAACAATTGAGAAAATTATCTTCAGGATTTTTGGAAATTCCCTGATTGAGTTGAGAGGATTTTGAAATTTAAAGAGACACTTGATAAAAATTATACATATTAATATTGTATAATCACCAAATTCATCAATTTAAAAGTAATTAATCCACAAATAATAATTTATTGACTCCTTAATTAACAACAATTATTTGAGGCCAATTAAACGACTAATGCGGAACTAGCACAAACTAACGCTTCGTGATCATCTTTGCATGTTGTGCAAATAATATTTAATAATAATAATAATAATAATAATAATAATAATAATAATAATAATAATAATAATAATAACAATAATATTGTTGTGATTAATATCTAATATGTGACAATATCATAGATATAATATAATAGATATTATCACATATTAGATATTAATCACAACAATATTATTTTAATATAACATTACAAAGGATCAAATGAACTCAATGAATTTGGAATAAATCGTTCATACAACCATTGTCCAATTACAAGTTCCATCCGAATCTGACTGGTATTGACGAAAACTGACTGTTTTATTTTATAACTTTTTTTGCTAAGTCTAATTTTGATTCACAACATTTCACAAATTAGGAACAGCATTCTTAACCACAGCAAATTAAACTTTTTAAATTTGACAATTTTTATGGAAAGATGTACAAGTTTTAGTTCATTAAAAATTCCTATTGATCGTTATTTTATGCTTGCATTATTTTCAAGTAAATAATTCAATGAGTCTAAACCAACAAACAATTCAAGTCTTTATTTTTGTGACACAATACAATTGTAAAAAACAGAACAACATATTTTCATAAGAAATTATCGGCAATGTACAATGTACAATGGTGTGTACGATCTGTACTGCTAGCTTCATGAGGAATATTTTCTTTTAAATATGTTGATAGGGCAAGTGGCCCGACTGCCCACCCTCTAGTTTACCTAAATTTTTATTTAAATGTATGTATTTAATTAAATGTTACATCCTTGCAACCCTGGCGGCGAAACATTAATTAATTTTTGTAATTAAGTTATTAATTAAGTTTTTATTGTAATATTTATAATCTTTTTAAATGCAGGTCGAATGATAATCTCCGTCATACTTTACCAACCTATTGCTACGTACTATTTTCATCTTAAATCTTGGTACCTTTTTGTATACTAAGTCGTTTAACATCTTGATATCGCGATATGGGCCTTCCCAATCTTTGTAGCTTTGATGATCAAATAGCTTCATTTTTACTCTGGGGACGCAGTCACTTCACTTCAAGTCAACCACTTCCCCCAACAGACCCTCAGCAATAAAGTGCATTCCCCAGCAATCGCTTTAGTCCAACCCGCGACCTCCTTCATCAAGCCTTGAATCCATTGATTCTGCACATCTCTAATCTCGGGTCCTGAAGACCACAACCTTGGCATCTGCTGAACTGCCATTGTTCAACTCCACGTCAATCTTTTCAGCATCGTCCTCCTCGACCAGTTCTTCCATCAATTCCTCACTAGATGGAAACATCGCTTTGATCTCCTCTAAAGTGTCTCCATCAATTATTTCCTCGTTCCTTTTTTTCAACCGACACCAACGAGGCAATCGGACATGGAACTGGCTTATCAGAGACTGGCATGATTTCTTCGACGTGTGTCACACACTCCTTCAGCACAGCATTGTCAACTTCTTCCATAACGTTAATCCCAATCTTGAGATTATCGATTTGAAACCCTTCCATCGAACTGTCCTCAACATTCTCAACCAACCTCCCGCAATCAGTGTTTGATATCTCTAGATCCGTGGCCGATATAATCATTTCTGAAACATTTTTTGTATTAAATCTCATGTTTTCTAGAAGATTCTTCATGTCTTTTTTTAAACTCTTCTCATAGAATCTTCATTTTTGAATAGGGTCAATGTACTCGTATTCGTCGACATCAAAACCATTATCTTTTAGCCATGATTCGAGACGTTCTCGCAGTTCTTTTTTGCCCTTTGTGCTCAACTGCCTTCCTTTGCTTCCTTTGAGTTAGGATCTTAATTCTTCAACATTTAAATTTTCCAGAGTCTTGACCATTACGCCAGTTCAACTGTTTCGAATCTCAGTTTGTAGATCTCACTTGTTCTTTTCGGTCCTACTCGTTTCCTTGAATCCCACTATATTCGTAAATCCCACTGTTTTTCTCTAATCCCACTGTTTTCTATGATTCCAGTCGTTTATTATTCGGATCCTACTCTTATTGTCTGGATCCCTCGTTCTCTTGAATCCCATTCCAGAAACCAGTGTAATAAATGACGGGACTTAATTTATGCCGAGTTTATTGTTGGATTTATTTAGCAAATATTCAGTTAACTAGTGAGTGGTATTACCTGTAAATACCACGCTTACGTAATATTCCTGTTGCCAGTTATTGCGTAACGATCACTTGTGTGTTTTATAGTATGTGTATATGTTATTTATGGTATTTGTGCTTTATAGTAAAAAAATCAAAAAATTTGAAACATTAGTAGCGATAACGAGAGGTAACGGCTCCGATATCTTTATTCAATTTTTAGAGAACAGAAGTGTTAAATTAATCGCATTAGTTTCTATTTGTTCGATTTCGACTAATTGACTGGTTTCGATTAATTTCTGTCAAGTGAATTCATTGAGATATGGCAAAGTGGCAAAGTCCGTTTCACTTGAGAACTTAGAAAATATTCTTTCTAGAGTTCTCGAGAAGAACATTGAAAACGTCCAATTATTGTTGGAAACTTCAATTAAGAAAATCACGGACTCAATGAATACATCTATTGAAGCAGTTATGAAGGGATTTGGAGAAACAATGACTAATCTTGTTTCCGGGTTTAACGACATGTTGACCATAGTCATGAAGCAGTTTTCTAAAACCATGGACAAGTTCAGCGGGGCTATTCAAACCAAGAGAGGAACACTCGAGAACAAAATGTATGGCCAGTATTCAGTCTTAAGCTCTGTTCCACTGATTGCTATATCACTTATGAGTTTTTCTTTAGCAATCATTAGCTCAGCAAGTACCAGACGCTTCAAATCTTCTACAAACTTTGATTTTGTCTGTTCTGCTATTGCATAGAGCTAGTGGAATGTGTAGATTCAGATCTAAGAATTTTTGGACGTGTTTTGGTGTTTCATTTGTCCAATTCATTTCATGTTCAAAGTTTTACATGACCTTGTAAATGAATAAAGAAAACTCCATGCATTTGGTCCAGATCTCTTCTGGTAGTTTGGGCAAGTTATGGAGGATTTCTTTCTTCTTTTGTGTTCCATTCTTGTTCGCCTTATCATCTTTAATTTTACGTTTGTTATTATAATTCCTGGAAAACGAAACGTTTTTATATTCTGTTTCACTCTTGTGAAATTCAGCAGACCTCATTTTTTTTTCTTTTTCTTTTCGAAACTACTTGTGTCGAATTGATGGTACCGGCAGGTTAGGATTACAAGATCTTGGAAAGATATAGCCTTATCCATTTTCAGGTCTAACAAATAGAATCTTGGAAAAATCTAAAGCTTTTATAAGGAAATGTAAACAACAGGAGTCAGGTGAATTTTGCCTAGCGCCTCGGTTTATTTATGAATCTTCACAGGGCGAAAATGATCTGAGCGATGAATAACTTATTTAAAGCGGAACAGAACTACGGACTTGAAAAAGAAGCTTTCATTGGTTTTTCGCTGTTAGGAAATTTCATCGATATCTGTATGAACGACGCTTCACGCTGTTGACGGATCATAAACCTCTGCTGTCTATTTTTGGATCAAAGACGAGAGTGTCCGCTCATTCAGCAAATCGATTGCAAAGATGAAAGCTTTGGACAATCCGATGCATTATCCCGACTCATCGCTTCGAAGTTGGCTGAACCTGAAGATGTCATCATTGCAAAGATTGAGAAGTACATCCAAGCAATCCGTAGTGATGTTATTCGCCAATTGCCAGTAACTCAAACGGACATTCGGAAGATGAACGAAAGTGACGAGCTACAGATTATTGTGCAAGCCGTGCAGACAGGACGTTGGCCAGATTTCCGGATTTCAAGGAAGAAGTACAACTTTTGTTAGGAGGAGAAGTGGTGAGAGCCAATCAGAGTGGAGCGCGCCAGAAGACAATAGGATGTCGACTATAAAGGGCTTCTGGCTACCGCTCGCACTCTCTTGTCCTATTCATCACGTTATGCTGAGGACATTAATAAAATACTACTACTGCTCGCAATCTTTCTCTCTCTCTCTCTCTCGCTTAGTGACCGTGACCTTATTAACTTGTTATCAGTTAATAAACTCGTTGTTTCTAGTTAGTTCTCTTCTCAATTCTAGCGATATAACACTGAGACAAATAGACAGAGGGTAGAATGAACTCAACAAAATTTTGCAGAGGTAATTTACAAAACCTTCTGGTCGTTGGAGCAGGAGAGGGTAGAAAAAAAACATGAAAGCATCCATCGTGGTCATCACAGGTATGAAACTCTAGGAATTTCTAAAATTTTGTGAAAACCATCTTACTGTTACGCCATCCGTCATAGAGACGATAACAGATTGGTGGTGCGTCTCTCAGACCCCGAGGTTGTTGAAGATCTCATCAGTTCATCAGTTCTGCTTCATGCCTCCTCAGACAACACAGCAAAACAAACTTTCTTTAACCATGCTTCTTCAATTTTTTAGAACAGTCAAAACAACAATGCCCTTCTGGTTCAAATTTCACATGCTGACCAAAGTCTAAAAGTAGCACTAACAAACATTAGAAGTATTAACAATAAGACCGACGAGCTTAATTATTCCTTAAAAACTTCAACCCTCATATTTTTTGCTTAACTGAAACATGGCTCTCAAATGACATAACCAGCAGTCTCTTCCTACCCAGTGAATTCGCCGTTGTCCGATGGGACAGACAATCCTTGAGGATGGAGTCGCATTCATCACCAGAAACATTTCCTATCATCAGGTCAAATTCTCTCAGATTACTCTCATATTGAAATAGTTGTATGGACTTGAGATTTGGCTCTCAAAACTATCGCTTTATTGGTTACTATCGGAGTGTTGACTTTGATCTGGCTGCCGAACAATATGTTGGAGATGGCATTAATTTCTTGAAACACCTCTGTTTGGGAGATCACAAGCTCTGTCATGGGGGGACTTTAACATTCCCGAGCTCAACTGGGAATTCATCTCGGCACCAAATAACTCTATCTACAGGGAGTTTCTGGATTTTTACAACGATCTTGGTATTCAGTTTGTCAACTCTCCAACGCGAAACAACAATATTCTTGATCTTGTTTAGCGATCCATTACTGATATCGATGATGCAAATAAGTTGCCCACCTCATCAGACCACAACATCATCACTTTCCGCCTGAACGGTAAAACACCACAGACATCTGTGTCACATGGATACTATGATTTCAATAGGGCTGACTACATTAGCTTAAACAAATATCTATCTGAGATAGGTAGTTGGCATCAAGTCTTTCAGCAATGTTTTTCAGTTGAGGAGTGTTGGTCCAGTTTTGTCTCATGTCTGGAAGAGGGCATCAAACTGGATGTTCCCTTCGTCTTTAGGAATCCCTCAAACATCAGTAGAATTAGATATGAAACAATACTACAGAAAAAACTTTACAAAATTAAACTGAAATACTGGCATGAATGGAAATCTTGTCCTGATCTTCAGAGAAAAATATATTAAGTTTTCAGAGAAATGCAGCAATCAACATATCGTGCAAAGAAAGAAAAAGATCTTATAAGCAAGAATAATTTAGTCAAATCTTAAATCGAATGAACAAAAACAAAAATGTTTGTCCTTTCGATGTCAGTTCTTCTATCAATCAACCAAGTACTTTCCTTAGAATATGTGCACTCCCATTCAATGCAATGTTTTGAATATCTTCAGCAATGGGCTTTCCAGGTATCNAAACAAAAATGTTTGTCCTTTCGATGTCAGTTCTTCTATCAATCAACCAAGTACTTTCCTTAGAATATGTGCACTCCCATTCAATGCAATGTTTTGAATATCTTCAGCAATGGGCTTTCCAGGTATCAACTCAATTTCTTTATTAAAATTGTTGTTTCTTTATTAAAACAAATCACTCACAGTTCCTAAGGCTCCAACTACAACTGCTACCACTTTTGTCTTGACATTCCACATTCTAGAAATTTCTATCTGCAGATCTTTATATTTCAATCTCATCTCTGTCTCTTTTTCAACACATTTACGTCATCAGGTAGTGCCATATCCATAATCAAGCAATTTTGTTCAGGATTATTAAGTCAGGCCTGTTTGCGAGAATCCTGTTGCGAGAGTCCTGTCTGTTAATATTGTTTTATCCCACATAATGACATTGTCCTCCAATTTTGTATGCTCATGCATATAATACTTTTCTGACACTGGGAGATTAAGACTTTTGCAAATTATCCAGTGTATGTAGCTTGCCACCTTGTTGTGCCTCTGTAGGTACTCCACTGGTGCAAGGACTTCACATCAAGCAATAGCGTGACTGATGTGCTCCTCAGCTCAATCGGCAGACACTCTTAACTGACTGACCAAGGATATGTCTTTGATGGTATCTGGTGTTGAGTGCCTGATCTTGTGCTGCAACCAATAAACTCTCTGACTCCCCTTTTAATCTTCCATTAGTGAACCACTTCATACTTAATTCTTTGTTTATGTGAGCTCCCTCTAAATGTTTGAAAAACTTTCCTTGGAATGGCTTGCTTGCTATCTTTGACAGTTTTTCACTTTCTAGAGATTTCTTCAATTGTCAAATCAAATTTTTGTTTTCAGGCAAGGCCATTAGTTTAAATTTTATCTGGATTATTATTATTAGTATTATTATTATTATTATTACTGTTGTTGTTGTTATTATTATTATTATTGTTATTATGTTGAGATGTTGATGTTATTAGTTGAGATGTTGATGTTATTAGTTGAGATGTTGATTATATTAGTTGAGATGTTGTTGTTATTAGTTGAGATGTTGTAGTTATTAGTTGAGATGTTGATGTTATTAGTTGAGATGTTGATG
>MPNW01000497.1:152256-179368 GCA_011800805.1 Hirudo medicinalis
AAAACAGCAGTAATAATAATAATAATAATAATAATAATAATAATAATAATAATAATAATGATAATGATAATAATAATAATAATGATAATAATAATGATAATAATAATAATAATAATAATAATAATGATAATGATGATGATAATAATAATAATAAGGATGATGATGATGATAATAATAATAATAATAACATTACTAATTATTATTATTATTTATATTTTCTAATGCAATTTAATTACGACAATTAATGCAATTTACTGTAATATTTGTCTGCAATGTAATCTACAATAAAATATAATAATATATTATCATGATAAAATCATAATAAATACTAGCAATAATATTAATGCACGACCATAATAATATTATACAGTCACGATGGAATTTCTGGTTGTGAACCAACCATTCGGTTGTTCATGAAATTAAGATGATGATGATGATGATGGTGGTGGTGGTGGTGGTGGTGGTGGTGGTGTTGATGATGATGAAGAAGACGACGACGATGGTGATGATGATGATGAAGACGACGACATACATTACCAAATCTAGATAAAACCACTTTAATTGAAAAGTTTCAAGTCACGATTCGTCATCGCCTTAGTCATCGACGTCGTCGTCGTCGTCGTCATCACCACCACCATCATCATGATCATCATCATCATCATCATCATCACAAAAACACGTCCCAAATTAAGAGACTTGTTATTCGGCCACAGGGAAGCAGCATGCGTTCATTAAACATTCATAAAACCATTAATTAATAAGTCCATCCATTCATTCACTCACTCACTCTCATTCATTCACTCACTCTCATTCATTCACTCACTCACTCTCATTCATTCACTCACTCACTCACTCATTCATCTATCCATCCATCCATCCGTTCGTCTGTCCGTCCGTCCTCCAATCTCTTATCGAACCCTCTGGCAATGCATCTGAAAGTATCGAGCTCAACATCCGGGTCTTTCCAACTGCAGGAAAGGAACGCCTCCGTGCGTGGAGGAGTCTGGTTGATGATGCTACAGGGAGGTCTAAAGTGTCCACGATGACGATGACGATGATAATGATGATGATGATAATGTTGATGATGACGATGATGATAATGATGACGATGATGATGATGATGATGATGATGCTGACGATGATGATGATGTTTTTGATGACGATGACGATGATAATGTTGATGATGACGATGATGATAATGCTGACGATGATGATGATGTTTTTGATGAAGATGACAACGATGCTGCTGCTAATGATGATGATGGTCATGATGATCATGACGATGCGATACTGATGAAGATGGCGATCATGACGATGACGGTGATGACGATGACGATGACGATGTTGATGATGAAGATGATGATGATGATGAAGATGATGATGATGATGATGAAGATGATGATGACGATGACAACGATGATGAAGTTGATGACGAAAAGATAAAAGTAGTGGTCCCGAAAATTATGAGAAGAATAAAGTCACGTGTTGTCATAATTTCGTGTTCGTCTCGTTGTTGTTGTTGCTGCTGTTGTTGTTGTTGGTCGTTGTTGCTGTTGTTGCTGTTGTTGGTCGTTGTGCGTGGAATTTATTGGAATTTCATGTTCTTCCTCCTTATCTCCAACAACATCAACTCGAACAACTATTTCAGCCTATTTAAGTTGGACACGTGGTCCCTTAATGCCGATGGTGGTGGTGATGATGACGACGACGACGATGACGATGATGATGATGATGATTATGCTAGCTCATAATGCCCAAATAGAGTAAATAAAATACAGAAATTTTGCTGGACACTATAAAACAACATTTGTGGATAGTAAAATGAGTGATAGGACCGTGAGGATGGCAGATGGGGTGCTAGGGTGGATGGTAGAACCATATGGGGGCATGTCCAGGGGAACGATTAAAGATAGAAAAATGCCTCATCTCCAGTTAATACTGACCCTCAATATATTTTCCAGATAAGATCTCCACGTTGGATGGCTCTCCAGATGTTAAATGACGACGTGAAATTTTAAGCTTCAAGTGGGGCGTCATATTTTTTCACTTTCGATAATTCCAACAAATTTATGAACAATTTATCACATAAAATTAACCCAGAAATGTTTTTTTTACGGTTACGACGCATTTGTGAGCGATTTCTGGCATAAAAAGTGATGATTCATAAGTTAAAGTCTTTGAAAGGTCAAACATGAACTTCACAGGTCATGACCTCCACGAAAATAAAAATTCAATGTTTATTTTAATTTTTCCCAATATTCAATTCTTATTAGATTTTTTAAATCAAATTTAACTTTGACAAAATTTTAGAATTTAAATTGATGAAATTAATTATTATATTAAACATTATTAATGTTTAAATTATTGAAATTAATTATTATATTAAACATTATTAATGTTTAAATTATTGAAATTAATTATTATATTAAACATTATTAATGTTTAAATTATTGAAATTAATCATTATATTAAACATTATTAATGTTTAAATTATTGAAATTAATCATTATATTAAACATTATTAATGTTTAAATTATTGAAATTAATTATTATATTAAACATTAAACTTCATCACGTGAAATCAACAGCCTGTTCAATATTTAAAAGGTTTCGATGAAATATGCCGTGGAAATTCAAATGAATTTGAAAATAAGATTATATTTTACTAAATTATTTAAATTATTTTGTTTCCTTAAATTTTGATTTTGAAAATATTCCAGAATATAAACTAGAATTCCAGAATATTTTCAAACGAAAGTTGGTCATAAATGCATTTATAATCATAAATAAGTCACGTGACGAGATGACTTTTTTTTACCTTGAGTGAAATAATGCCTTTAATCATTTCTTCACCTGTTTGCTTCTGCCATGAAGCTAATCGGAAGCCAAATAAGCTTTATTTTGAGACTCCTTTTTGAAATAATAAGCTAAGTAATAAACAATAATTAGAATTACAATAACAATAATTACAATAATAATTATTACAATAACAATAATAATTGCAATAATAATAATCGCAATAATAATAATTACAATAATAATAATTTTAAATTTAATTGCACAAGACTTTTACAATGAATTTATTTACGAATTTATTCATTCACCATGAATATGTAAATGCACATAATAACAATAAATGTTTCGTCACAATTTGTTACAAAACTGTCCAAAAAATGTTTTCGATTTTTACGGCAACATGTCGAATGTTTAAAAAATGATTCGTGGCTGAGTCCAGCATGGATTAATTCTTGAATGGAAGCTTAGAAACATTCAAACACTGATTATAAAAATTCACATTCAGAGTTTTCAAATCTTATTTTATGTGATTAAATATTTTATTTGACAAAAATTTTGGGCCCCTAGGTACAGCAGCCACGTGCCCATATGTCATGGCAATTCGGTAATGGAAAATGGAAAAGCAGAAAAGGTAATGATTGAACATTTTTAATATTTTAAAACCCGGGCGGGCCCCAAAAAATTGCAGGGGCTCCTGGACACTTGCCCCCCGGCCCTGACAACAATTCACACACTAATTCAATTGTGAATTTATTCCTGAATTTCACAGCATTTTCTTAAAATATTTAAGTAATTTAACTTAAATTAACGACGCCAATACTTCAACGTCATTCATTCCACTGTCACTTTCGTAAATTGAATAATTGACCCGTTTTATCGTTATTAATAAATTAAAATGATAATAAACTATTATTCTACAATATAAAATACGTGCTTGTGACTGTCTGTCCCAAGAACTCCTCTTAAACGGTGAACGGTGACTTGAAATTTGCACACGTCATTCTCTGTGTCATTCTCTGTGTCATTCTTCATGTCATTCGTGGGTCAACTGTGCTGTTTTCAACGTTCAACTTTCAAGTTTTTCAACTTTCACCTTTTCCTAAATCGCATAAGAGCTTTAAACTCGAGAGCTATTGAAATCGTTCAGCATCGTGCTCTCACATAGTAAATTGAACATAGTCTAATGGTTAAAGCTTCGCTTCTCGCGATGGCAGCACGGGTTCGAATCCCGTTGCGGGAGTACCGTCCTAATGAAAGGACGTTAATTAACAACAACAACCGAGGAGCAACGAGATCAACGGGTTCAAAGTAACGCATTTGCAAACCAGAATCGAATATTGGCGGAAACAGTTGATGCTCGACGTGCTGGACTCCAAGAAGAAAATGTGAGGCAAGGCTCTTTTATGTTTTCTCAAGTAATTTAAAGTATTAGAAGGTCTTAATTAATAACGGGATGAATAAAATTAATTATAATTAGTAAAAATTGATTTTCAATATATCACTTGCGAAGCCGGTTTAAAAAGCTAGTTATTAATAAATTATGATAATAAACTAATAATGACAATTCATAACGAATCTTCTTCAAAAAGATTTGTGTGGTTCCACGCAGTGCCAGAATTAGGCATGGTAGGGAAATGCCACTTTATCAAGGGGCCGATCAAAGAAGCTTTTTTGCTTGACGGGGGCGACAGGACTGGTGCAGAGGCTTGTGGGCTTCCACCATCACACTGCACAGGGGCCCCCATCTGGTTAAATAAGATGTTGGTTCCATGCGGATTGAAAATGATGATCCTTTCTCTTTTTGAAGAAGTTTTAAGGCACTCATGAGACTTTCACGCATGATTTGAAATTCATCTGAAATTCATTTGAAATTCATTTGAAATTCATCTGAAATTCATTTGAAATTCATCTGAAATTCATTTGAAATTCATTTGAAATTCATCTGAAATTCATCTGAAATTCATTTGAAATTCATTTTAAATTCATTTTAAATTCAATTTAAATTCATTTGAAATTCATTTGAAATTCATCTGAAATTCATGTGTTTCGGTCAATGATGGATGGATTCATCTCAAATTCATTTGCATGAATAAGACTTAATAGATTGTGTTTTGCATTTATTATTTGCTGATTTGATTTAAATTATTTTATTAATTATAATTTTACTTTTGAATGGTTACGAAATATTGATGCTTAAATATCAAACTGCATTTTCACTTGTCATCAAGAAATGATATTAAAAGTGATTTATTTCTGAATTTGAACATTCATTTGATTTAGATTATTGATCGTGTTATTATTATTAATTATTATTCGTATTATTATTTTAAAGCATTAATAATGTTTATTAAAACTTAATTCACTTTTAATTCGGCAGTTGTCCTTTAACCAGCAAATTGTTGAAATTCGACTAAAATTAAGCGGAAATGTACAAAATGCAGTTTGATGGATGATGGGTGGTCTGCTTGATTGAAATAAACATGGAAATATTTGCAATAACAGTTGTGATGATTATGATTGTTGTTATGATTATGATAATTGTGATTATGATTGTTGTTATGATTATGGCTGTGATTATTATGATGATTCCAGACAATAACAGACTCTAATAACATTCCTCAAGTCTTTATGAAGAACACATAGCACATGGCTTTTGTTCGTGACCCCTGTTTTTTGTTCGTGACCCCTGTTTTTGTTCGTGACCCCTGTTTTTGTTCGTGACCCCTGTTTTTGTTGTGAGCACAAAACATTAATAACGTGTAATAATTATTTAACAACAAAATGAAGTCATTTTTCTTCTTCAAGTAAACAAATTGAACACTTCGTGACTTAAATTGCAAATATCACTTAAAAGTTTCATCCTCAAGCATCACACTCCGAGCAGCTGGTTGACCCCAGCAGGTGATGAAGATGCAGTTAACAAGTTCATTCCCTGTCCTCCTTGGCCCTTCAACTGCGTCCATTGTGCCTTCAACATGCACATTCAATGAATTGGGCTCCTACCCGATGTTCTACCTGATGTCCTACCTGATGTTCTACCTGTTCTACCTGATGATTGACAATGTTGTGAATGCAACCAACATCATCTTTGCTTCACTTTTTACGAAATGCTTCCTGAGAAGTTTTAACCTTCCTTTCGATTTTTGATACTGATGAGACTGATTTGATACTGATGACTTATTTATCATAAGTAAATTAATTAATTGTGACAGATTGTGATTATGCACATGATTATGAAATATTATTGCACATAATATCGCGACACAAAGTTCCACTGTGCATAAAATATTCCCAATGTTTACATCTGTTGACTTCGCTTGAAACTTTTCCATCCTGATTACTATTGCTGGCGCCATCTTTGTTTGAGGTCATTTTTATTCCTGACCCTGCCCAAGGTCGCAAGATCAAACGGCATTTATACAAGGAGATTGCGAAATAATCCAAGTTTGAAGCAGCCTATGGAATGGCAGTAACTGATGGAGACATTTGTTGATAGCGACCCGATGCCATCATCATTATCATCACCATAGACAAGGCTTCATTGATGTCGCTGCATCATTGCATTGGCTTTTTATTATCATTATCATCATCATCGTCGTGATTGTTCTGATATCCGAAGCATTATAATCTTTCGATGAAAAGCCTCCGACGCTCAATTGCACAACCTCTTCAGAATAAATAATAAGTTGTCAAAATTCTTTTCCATTCAATTCCATTCACTTTCATCTTCCAAGCACTTCCAGCGACTCGGATGTTGGTTACTGTCGTCACTTTACACTGCAGTAACGAAGTAATTTGAAGTTCACAGGTGGGATCAACTCAGTGATGGTTACAAGGTAATAAAGGTGAAAAGGAACACCTGCCCTATTTCACAACTATTGTACGTCGTTGTTCACAACTTCGAAACGATGGCCCCGTTAATTAATCCACGTGACTGAGACAATAGCTTGACTGCATGTCGTAATGATATATTAATATGTCGTAATGATATATTAATATGTCACAATGATGTATTAATATGTCATAATGATATATTAATATGTCGTAATGATATAATAATATGTCATAATGATGTATTAATATGTCACAATGATATATTAATATGTCATAATGATGTATTAATATGTCACAATGATGTATTAATATGTCACAATGATGTATTAATATGTCATAATGATTTATTAATATGTCGTAATGATATATTAATATGTCACAATGATGTATTAATATGTCACAATGATATATTAATATGTCACAATGATGTATTAATATGTCATAATGATGTATTAATATGTCATAATGATATATTAATATGTCGTAATGATATATTAATATGTCACAATGATGTATTAATATGTCACAATGATGTATTAATATGTCATAATGATATAATAATATGTCATAATGATGTATTAATATGTCACAATGATGTATTAATATGTCACAATGATGTATTAATATGTCACAATGATGTATTAATATGTCGTAATGATGTATTAATATGTCACAATGATGTATTAATATGTCACAATGATGTATTAATATGTCATAATGATATAATAATATGTCATAATGATGTATTAATATGTCACAATGATGTATTAATATGTCACAATGATGTATTAATATGTCACAATGATATATTAATATGTCACAATGATATATTAATATGTCATAATGATATATTAATATGTCACAATGATGTATTAATATGTCACAATGATGTATTAATATGTCACAATGATGTATTAATATGTCACAATGATATATTAATATGTCACAATGATGTATTAATATGTCACAATGATGTATTAATATGTCACAATGATGTATTAATATGTCACAATGATATATTAATATGTCACAATGATATATTAATATGTCATAATGATTAATTAATATGTCATAATGATTAATTATTATGTCATAATGATTAATTAATATGTCATAATGATGTATTAATATGTCATAATGATGTATTAATATGTGCGAGAACATTTCGGTTGTTGATGAAGATTTTCAAGTTGATTAGCAATTAGTTGTGGCGTTCAGGTTGTTTAGAAAATTTCACATTTATTCAAAATCATTTTTTACAAATTGTGAGTTCACTGTCACAATAATGTTGATTCTTGGAAATAAACTTTTTACGGCAATATTATTTTATTAAAGCATTTCGCCAACATCTACGCCACCGTCATCATCCTAATGATCATCATAATCATCATCATTATCGTCGTCGTCTTCGTCATCATGACTACAAACGTCGTCGTCATCATCACCATAATAAGCATCACAATCATCACGGTCGCCGCCTTCATTTAAAGAGAAAAGCAAGGAATATCGTGGAGATTGCCTGAGATAAAACACATTTCTTTCTTCTGAAGTTCTCACAAAATTTCATAGCACATCTTGTGCATGTGGTAATAAGACAGGATGTGAATGTGATGCGTAACATTGTGCTTGCGATGTAAACATGTCTGACTCTGTAATAAATAATTAGAGTCAATGGAAATAATTGAAGTCATCCAGTGCGTAATTAATAATTGATGCTTCCTTTTAGAAGAGAGGATTTATTGCCTTCGCGTCTCCAGGCTTTTGAAGCATTAAGATGCTCGTATCTCAGAATTTCCATCAATTTCTCCTCAACATTATCGGCCGTCATTTGCTCCTAATGTTCAAATAATTTTCCTTCATTTTCAGAGTTAAATCCAAATTAAAATTTTAATTTGATGAAGTTAACCAAATAAATATCAATCCAATTGTAAATGTTATCCGTCACGTATTTTAACATCCATCATTTTGCTAACAACACACAACACAACATAAAACCTGCTCACATAAAATATAAAATACAAAACATAAAATATTGCAAATTTTGTTCGATAATAAAATAATTTAGAATGAAATTTAAAAAAAAAAGATGAATTAATTCAAATAAATACCTGAGCATTCCAGGATAGCAAAGCAGACGATTTGAAAAAACGCGGCACAAAGCATGGCTCTGCTGATAATGATCGTAACCTCGGAAATGACTTCTTTAACTGTGCTCTTTGAACTCTTTGAACTTATTAGAAAGAATTAGCAACGTTCCATGTCGCGTGTGC
Source organism: Hirudo medicinalis (assembly GCA_011800805.1). Classification (NCBI taxonomy): domain Eukaryota; kingdom Metazoa; phylum Annelida; class Clitellata; order Hirudinida; family Hirudinidae; genus Hirudo; species Hirudo medicinalis. The sequence continues at coordinate 161,157 of MPNW01000497.1, forward strand.
CTCAGCATTCATTGAACAATCAGATTTTCACGGGTACAAATCTTCATCGGCGTTCATCCGTGGCTGTTGATGATGTCTCCATCGTGGAGGAATGCTCGCACCGAGTTCATCTCTGGAAGCATTCGATGGATCACACTCCAGCGTGCACGTGTTTTCGATGTTTTTGGCGGATTTCAAGGATGCATCGTCATGCATTCATTCATTCATGCGTCATGCAGACGACGATTCGCTGGATGGCATTTATTAAGGAAATAAACTTCTAATGCTCCCATGGTTCTCATCACAACCACGATGACGATGACGACTTTTAAAGATATTCGACTCACTAAGCGCCATTGCTTTAATGAAGCCTTATTTGAGTCTGCTCAATGATTTATTCATAAAAAAAATGTTCGCTAGTGAAGGAAAATTTAATCAAAAGTCATCTTTTTATGCGCACATGAAAAAGGTGGTGAACTTCATTCCAAGACTTTGTGAATTTGCAATGAAATTCGTAAAAATGTTTCCAGACAAAGACCTAGAAAAAATAAATGATTAGAAGAAAGTTGTACCTCCTCCTTGGAAGTTGTCACAGTGCTACGACAACCGCAGCCCTAAAAACATGTCGCGTTCAATGAAATTTCTCTTTTGTTGTTGCAATCATATTTTCTGTTCGCTTGTCACAAATCAAATCATCCATGTGACGTCTGCCACATTTCCATTCCTCTGTTTTTCGTGTTTGGATTCTTTGCTTTTGTGTAAATGTTTATAGGAGTCTTTTTTAAGATATTTACCAGGTTTGCGTTGTTGGTGGGCAGCACTTGAAACTGAAACGTCTGCTTCTAAAAGAGCAGTTGGGGACCTCAAACCGTCCAAACTGATTGAAAGGTCGCGTGTTCGGTCCCCATTGAAGTTTCTATTTTTCAAGCGACGATAATGAAGAGTTTCCTGTTTCTTCAAGTTCAAGTGCATTATGAGTACAAGTTTTGTGCACTTCTAAACACGGTTGTCGGGTTTCTAGACCAAAGAATAATGGATGGCTGTTACCTTCAGAAGCTCTGAATGAATGAGCTGAGTTGAATGTATGTGAATTACAGACAGGTGAAGATACCACCTTTGTGTTTTCGAGAATAAATGTTGGACAGTCTTCTCATAAGTTTATTTCAGTTGTACAAGAAATTTCGTTTTCCATACAGATGGACAAATACAAGTTGGCCAAACTCTCAGAGATGTCCATGTCTGGTTATTTGCCATCAGGACAATCAGGAGTCAACAAATCGAAGGTTAAATTGAAACCGGAACTCAAATCTGCTCAGTATTTTCTCTTCTCCTCGGATTTGAAGCCGTCTACCTCCCAAGAGGAAGATTCTGCCAAGGAACTTTTGATAGTTTCAGAATTTGTGTCTGGAAAGATTGTCATGGTTAAGGGAACTCCAAAGAAAGTTCTAGTCAAAGATCAGGCGAATGATGTTCATCCATTGGGCATGGCAGCTATCGATCAAGGAAATATCTTAGCGGTAATCGATGAAGGAGTGGGTGGTGTGTCCTTTTTAAAGTATTACGCCAAAAACGAATCCGAAACACTGAGTCTTGTCGAATGTTTTGCAAAAACCTCAAATGGAAATCTAGAAAGTTGTTTGGGAGAAAACGGTTGCATTACGAGTCCAAGAAATGTTTGCCTGGATTGGAGACCCAAGGACATCGTCGAAACCAAGTCTGGAAACATCATCATCAGCGACACCTCCAGTTCCTGCTCGAACAGACTATCAACTTATACTCCAGATGGAAAACTAGTTATGTCTTTTGGTCGAGCAAGCGGTCCTGGAAATAGTTCCTTCAAAAAGCCACTGCACATGGCGGTAGATCCATTCGGAAGATTATTTGCAAGCGACTGGGAAAACAGGAACGTACAAGTCTTTGACAGCAGGGGTCTTTGGTTGAATGCTCTTGGAGAGAAGGGGAATCATCCCAGGGAGGGAAGACTGGTTTGTCCAGGCGGTATAAGCTGTGATAACATCGGCAATCTGTTCGTGTGCGACGTGTCTCAGTCTCGTCTTGTAATGTTCTCGAGTGGTGGAGAATTCATCGAAAACATTGTTTCTAAGTCACGCAGTTTGCCTTCAGCTGTCAGGATAAATTCTCAGAAAAGGATCATGGCCGTCAGCTATATGAACAGAAAAGACACTTTTAGAAAATTTTGTCTCAGTGGATTGCCGGTAACAATATGAACGAAGAAGCCTCCATTCTCTTTAAAGTTCTTTTTAACTTTCCAGTTATATAGATCATTTACAACGAAGCCGATGTTCTATTATTTTCGCATCTCATTAAAAATTAATTGATAGAATTAACTTTAAATTAATTATCACAAATTTGGCTTGAAACAAACAAAGAATTTTATTAACGATGTTGTTTCATATTTATGCAGAAATTAAAATAAATTGCACCATGGCCTGCATACAGCGAGGATTACATGGATAGTGTCCACATCGTAAAAACTGTCCGAACCACTCATTCATGGCTCTTTCAGCCGAAACACCTGCAATTCATTTTAATGCTACAAGGTACAATTGATGAAAGCAAAGTGTAATTGCTTCTGTCAAAATGTTCTGGCCATGCAAAGATGAGGATAATAATTAATAATTAATTAATAACAAATAATTAATTTTAAAAAATATTACTTTCGTCACTAAGCTTAGATTTTAGGGAAAGTTTAAACACACTTTGAACTCGCTTAAAATTGCCTCTGAAAACTTCAAATAAATAATTCCGGAAAAGTGTGAAGTGATTAAAATTATTTTTAATGTAGCTTTAATCTACGAAAAATTAATTTTTTTTAATTTTTATATAAAATTAAATTAACTGAATTGTTTTTGGAAATATTCTAAACAAGACAGACAAATAAACATCGAGCACACTTCTAAAGGTCATTTTCACTTTTCAACCAAAGCATTGGAAATATGGCGACAGCAGTTGCGAGGGCCGCTAAGGAACGTGCTGCTTTCCTCGGAAAAGCTTTAGCAATTCACTCGAAAGCCATAAACTTCGTTTCAGTAAAATCGGTTAAATATATTTACAATCCCTTCTGCGAGAACACGGACTCTATAAGGTAGGATGCAACTTTGTTGCTGATATGTTCTCGTAAGGTACTACCTACAATTGGGTGCCCGTGTCGTTTCAGGGAAGCTGCCTTCCAAATGTCTGTAAACAAGAGGAGAGTGTCTAACCCCGCATGCACGTGGAAAACTGATATAAAGTCAAACATCTGTGAACCAACAATGGAAGTAGTTTTTTGTAAGTCAGACACTCGTTTGCTATCCATACAAATCTTTAAAAACATTATTTTGCAAATGAATGTCGCCTTATGTCTCTTTTGTTCAAAAATGTACAATTAACGCATGATTAAAAAGTGCATCTCAATGTCATTACTTCACATTAGGCTAACATAACTAATCCTATGGGGTAACTAAAGGCATAACTGTTCCTTTTTTTTTTATAATATTTGAATGCTGGTAACAAACGAAATTCCATGTGAGCAGACTACTTGACATCCAAACTGTGACAAGGCATAATTCGAAGATCATTAACCAGATCATCCTTCACAGTAAAGTAGCACCAGTTTACGAATCATGTTATGTCAGTCCTTTAATTGAGAATTTCACTTTTGATATTCTGATGTTTGTTCCTATCAATCAATCTGCCTTCTCAGCTCCTAGAACATCGTGCTTGGTAGGGCGATGGGTCTTTTGAACCCCCATAAAATCCTTTATTTACATCAATCTGCTGTAACTGCTGTTTTAGGGGTGTCCTTGGATCTTTTTAAAGCCGGTGAGATGTTGTTGAGTTTTCTCAACTTATCTGCTTATGACATTGTCGATCACATTCTGTTAGGATGATTAGAAATATCGTTTGGCTTTGTGGGTGTCATCCCTGCACAGCTTCCGTAATACCAGTCTAAGGTCAGTGCCACCCAGATAAGAGTGACGCTCTTTCTGCATCTCATGCTGCATGAACGCCATGCTCGGCTGTTGTCTCCAATTGAATGCCAGCAAAACGTAGGTGATGTGGTGCTCTCCCAGCTAGCTTCCATCCATACTTTCTTTCTGTTGCCTCAAGTGGCTTCAACATCTCATATATGCAGCTATAAAAATCATCCGCAACAAAAGAAAATATGACCTCCATTTGCTATGCTTTTGCCAACACTCCAAAGATTCTAACATAAAACAGAAAATACATGACGGATATACGTGCGCACGTTTGTCTGTCCCAAGAACTCCTCCCAAATGCCGAATGATAGTGACTCGAAATTTGCACATGTCTTTCTCAATGCCATTCCTAGGTCAGCCATGCTATTTCCAACTTTCACCTTTTCCTAAATCGCATATGACCCTCAAACTCGAGAGCTACTGGAAGCGAGGAGCATCGTGCTCCCGTGCGGAGCATGTTTCTAATGTTTAGATCTTCACCTCTCGCAATAGCATCGCAGGTTCGAGTCCCGTTGCAGCAGCACCATCCCAATCACCCGGTTATGCAGTGGACCTTAAGAAACAAGGAGCAGCGAGATCAACACGTTCAAAGTAATGCATATTGGCAGAAACGGTCGATGCCCGACACGATAGACTCCAGCTAGGTTCTTTGAGGGCAAGTAACTGGCTGAGTTTGAAGGAAGCAAATAATATATGGATTGATAAAATTAATTTCAATGGATTAGAAAAAGGGGTTTGAATAGATGACTGGTGAAGCTGGCTTAAAAAAAAATTATAGCATCCACTCCAATCTGAGTGACTCAATTTCTAGGTCAATTTCTATTACCAATAATGATCCAGCAAGGTTTCACATTTACCTTTAAAACTTTCTTCTTCAAAAGAAACTACATTCAGTGCTGAAGTGGCTTTGAAGTTCTGTTTCAACATATGCCTCCATAATCAAACTTGGAATTATTACCATTGTCATTGTTCTCAATAGCACATCTCACATGTATTTTATTTTTTCAGCAAATGGTCATAAAGCACTATTCAAGACAAAGAATCTCAACACGTACGAAATCTTGCAGCAGTTCAATAATTTGTGTGTTGTCCATGACATCAAGAGCAGTGCCAACAAGAAATAAATTTGAACAATAAACGAATGTAGTTCTTGTCAGAATAAATAAATTGACTTTATCAATTAGTGTCCACTAAGCAACAATGCAAGATTTCCTTGGTGAAGAGTTTCTGCTTAGGTCTGAAACTAAGGAATTCATTCTGTAAGCAATGATGTGTTAATTGTGGTTAAAAAGTACCTTCATGTTCCTGTGGGCAATCCGTCTGGATTTGCTTGGAGATGGATTGCTGAAGTGTGTTGATACATTGCTCTCTGCAACTTGTTGGCCAATTTAATTTCTTACAGTTTGACCTAGATATGTTTTGAGTGCTTCTGTAGACATTACTGTCATTAGGAAAAAGCCTTTTATTTGATGCACTGCTCCTGTTTTTGCCGGGTCTTAATGCCACAGACTTGCAAGCATTCATCCTCTTCAGGATTAGTTCAGCAGACTTGGACTTTGATGAATCCAAAGTTCTTTTTGTATCTATATCAGTGACTTCCCAGCTTGAAATTTTATGAAAACGAATTTCGGGAAATACACATCTTGGGAGATTCAAAATTATACCTCCATGAGTTTTAAGTCTTTTGAGTGATTGGATGTTTGAATTGCTATGCTTTTGAAATATTTTCTCTTCAAGATGCAGTGGAAGATCGCGTGCTTTCGCTCTCCTTAATCCATGATGGCTGATCCTTGGTTTTCCTGTGATGCTACTTTTACCGTTTGATACGTGCCAATTCATCCCAAATTGTCCTACATAGACACGGACTGGAGATAAGGTATTATGAAAGTTTTGCAAAATTAGTGCATGACTGCTGAAACGGCGTTTTCTGTCTGAAAGGGTAGCCAAATTGTCAAAGTAATAACAAGGTTCTGAACGAAAATAGTGCCGACGTACGGGAAATTTGGTAATTGCAGTTCTCCGCGTCATTCCCAATCTCTTGGATTCCATGACTTGAAGCAATTTTTGAAGGAATCATATTTCACTCTCGACCATATTCGCTAAGAAAACAAGAGTCGCAATCGAAAGCTTCGGCCCAAACTTACGTTATTGACGCGTAATATGAGCGCGAAGAATCGAGACAGACAACAAAAGATACTATTAAAAATACTTTCATGGCACAGGAAACCGATCCATCTCTTATTATTAAAAGATATTCGAAATAAGTTTTATCATGGTATATGCCTTATCTCACTAAGTTTCCACCCCCATCCACGAAATAGTTAAATATTTCTATTCTAGTTTGAAGAGGACATTACCCAGCAAGCATCGACAAACCGTGCGGGGACCGTGCGAAAACGGGTTGCCCGGTTTGCCGATATATCGGGAGAGTCACAATAATGAGTTAATTTGCATGGTGCCACATGTCATGAAGCGCCATAGATTCTTCTAAGAAAAAACGCCTAGGGTTAAAGGACATCCACAAAATCTTGCTCGTTTTAAAACGCCCTTATCCACATTAATCCACCACCCTCTCCGATCCTTGTGGACTTATAAACGATCAGCATCCAAGGGGATTTGTGGTTAAGGGGAATAAAATGGTCCAAATGAACACGACGTCGCCTAGACAGATGACACCATTACTGAGAATTTGCATTTTTTAAAATCCTTTTTAATAATACCACAAGTTAAATGGGTATTTTTAATTTGAAGTATAGTTTATGTTGTCTGTTAAATGAATTAATGAAAATAATTGCTAACGTTCAAATGATGGAATCTGACAAGTTTATTTTAAAACATAATTTCATTATGTCTTTATTGTTATGCCTCTGTTTGGGTTTTGGCTGGGCTTTTCTAGATTGGTGTTTATTACGAGGACCGCGATAGTGTTCCGAGCTTCGATTAGAAATGACTAAAAGACGCAGGTACGACAGTTCAGATGAGTATGAAGAATTTGGAAAAGATATTGCGGGAGAAGAAAATCCAAACATAATTTTAACGGTATGTCGAGATAAAATGTTTCTCTTTTAGATTAATTTGGAAAATGAATATTAAAGTGTTAATTAATAGTCACTTAAACGAGTTTCATTTTGCTCTATTGGATTAAAGTCAATCACATTAAGTTCTTTACGTATTACTTAAATTGTACCAGATGTCATCACAAACAAATGTGGAAATATGGACAAATGAACAAACTATCTAAAATAAAATCTAGTCATCTCGCCAATCTAAATCTAACCATTAACGTTTTTAATCGATTCTAAGGGTTGTTGTATTCTGTTGCTTGTAATTGTTATTGTTCAATATGAAGCATCTCAGTGATTAAACCAAGTATAATCTTAAACTATTATATAATTGACAGAACGAAGAAAAGGGTGCTTTGAAGAGACTTGGCATGACAGTCCACATGATCAGGACACTCTCAGTCAAAGATTTCAATGATTTTGTCAGAGGCAAAAGTCAGGGAGATTCCAGAGTTGCCAAAACACTAAGGAGGAAGCTGAAAAACAGAGGCTATGCAGCAGATTGCAGAAATAAAAGAGAAGAAAGGCTAATGCTTTTGAAATCCAAGAAAATGGCAATAGAGAAAATTCTTGAAGAGGAAAAAATGAGGCATTCGAATCTTTTAAAACACCACAATGATTTGCAGTGGAAGTGTGAACTGATGGAATCGCTTCTTGCAAAAGGTTGCCCTACGATATTACCCTCAGGACAAATAATACCAAAACCAAATTGAAATGCATTTATTGTATCCTCCATTATGATAAAATTAGAAATTGTCATCTTGTTTGTGCTTATATTTTGTAATGAAGAAACAACAGGCATGTGCAAAGAGCATTTTATTGTGCGAACAAACTATAAAACGGCTGCCGATAGTCCCACTGGCATTATGGAGAGACTTTTTTCGGTCATCTTGTAGTGGGCCACTCTCTTCAACTGTCTATCATTGGGCCTTGTTAGTTGGTTCTTCCATGTAACAGTAACCTGAAGTTTACATACTAATTTGTGATTAAATATGATCATGTAAATACAGCAGAAGATTGATAATAACCTGGCCAGTTATTTCCTTGCAATAGCCAGTCTTGAGAGGCTCAACTGTTATTATAAAATCAGCCAAAATAGCCAAGTTGGCAGACAATCTGTTATTTTCTGAGTATATCCCTTTATTAGTTGCTATAATGACTAATCCTGATGGTCCAACCAGTTGTCTCAGATATTGTGGAAATGATGATAGTTCTGAAATGCTGTATCCCATGGTGGACAACACTGATAGGTCATCCACAATCAGTGTCATGTTTTTATTAGATTGAAGTTCACCTATGGCATTCTTTATATTGAGGTAAAACTCCTTTAGTGGAGGAAGGAAAGTCTGAGTAATATAATTAAAGCTATGAGCTGTAAGTGATATCATTTAGTAACTTATCACCACAATATATGGTAGTAGTAGCAGTACTCTGACACTTGGTAGTATAACAATTTTATAGTTGGTGAAGTTGATTTCTGAGTAGTCCAACTCATTAATACAGAAGTGCATAAATGTTTGACTTAAGATGATTTCGTAATTTATTTACCAAATTAGTTTATAATATTCAGATAACAGAACTCACCATGTTAGACATGAATGCTTGCCCAAACCACTCCACACCATCAACAAATCTAAAAGTTCCCACTTCAATGTGTTTTTTTAAATTGAAGTTGTGTTTATCTGCCATAACATTGTAGTGCGTAACAAGCTGTTTAAGGCTTACTAGGCAAGCTGACTCACTATTTTTGAGAGCTTTTAACAAATAATATAATTTTACAAAATACTCTTCAATTCCATTTTCATTGATAAACAAGACATTCTCCTTGTAGCGCTTTATACCGGTATCCAAAAAGTTATCTAATTCCGGAAACATTGTCACGTTTAAAAAAGCGTTTTTCAATTAACGCCCTGGGAAAAGTGGCCTCGCATCGATTACAAATGTCTTTCGAGCTGCTTTTTTCCTAAAGCGGTTTTAAAATAGTTATTGTTAGTAATTACGCTCTAGAGAATAAAAAAAGATGCATTGAGTTGAACAAACAACAGAATTTTTGTTAAGTATTTCTAAATTTTAGTTAATGTTATTTGATTGATTTTACTAGCTATATTTTATATCGTTCAATCACGGAAAGTGATTATAAGAATCAAAGTGGTTAACCAAAAGCAATAGCCTTCTCAGCTACCTAGATATCATGAGCTAGCCATCGATTTCTAATTTTGCTAGATCAACATGCTAGATTTTGATTCGGTTTTGACGTACAGCCTGGAAAATTGAAACTGAATAGGTAAATGCTCCGTCCAAGCTACAAAGATGCTAGACGGATCTACTAACTTCAATGAAAGGCGAACGTTCGCCTATTATTAATCGTGTGCTTAGGTTTCATTGGGATTTTCGCCGTGCTCACGGAACATCCGTCTGACCATGATTCAACGTAGATGTTTTCCACGGGGTGGACGTTGGTAAAATTCAACTCTAGAGCCACATATAACGCTCAGTGAAAGTCGTTCAACTGGTGGTTCTACACGGTAGAAAATAAAAACACAAAATAAAAGAGGACGTGCATGTCATTGCTGAACCTAGTCTTACAAAGGACACCAATAAAATACTTCAACTACATGTCCCATTTCGAGAAGAAAAACCACTCGTAGCTATTATATGCTTTGAGGCTGGCAAGAACATTTTGGTTAGTCAAGTGCCAAGGTGTTGGGAACAAGGCACCAACCAAAGTCAATCTTGTTGATGTTGTCAAAGCTGAAAACTAGACTTGCCAGGATTTCTGGAGGCAATCTGCAGACTTGCTTATGTGTTTAATCAAATGTGCAGCACTAAAAACTCAATAAAGTAAAGCATTAGATGAAAATTGTATTATTTATTTCAATGTAAAAATAATGTTATTTACAAGTTAAAAGGCAGTGTGTACATGTGCAAAAGGAGGCAATGGGGAATGCTAGGAGATGAGGTGCACTAAATCTGTTAAAAAGGGTCACTTTGTCAGGCTTTCTGGAGGTTCTTTCATCATCAGGCATCAACTTCATCATCATCATCATCAGAAGTTGAGTATCTGACAGGGCTCCGTCTGTGGTAAGGAACTGGTCTCTTTCGAGCACTTCAAAATATATAGAACAAAGTACATAGAAGCCCATTTTAAGACAGCACAATGTGGCACTCACCAAATACATTCCAATGAATATCAAACGTAAGTATAGAAATAAAAGGTGAAATTGAGGGTCACTAAAAGTAGAACAACAAAAAATGATTACAAAGTAGAGGAACAGAAACGACTTCAACTCCAACTGAAACCTTCATTTCTCTCCATTCTTTTTCGTAGATTTTCTAGGTCGACTGAATCAATAATAAAAACCAAACTAAAACTGAGAAATGAGGAGCTTTCAAGACCAAAGCAGATGCAGCAAAGCAACTTCTACAAAATTACCTGGTGATTCTTCTTTTGTCCAAATGGCTTGGAGAACCTTTTCTTCTTCTTATAGAGGGACTCCTACTGATTGATCTGCTACTGGCTGAGGAATCAGAGTATCGTCTGTTCTTGCTGCCAGACGATCTCCTTCTCTTCCTTAGAGTGAGATTTTATAAATACCAAAGAAATTTTAAACAAATACTATGTGTATCTGGCTGATCATTTGAGTATATTATGTATCTATTGGACATTATTGGATGAGGAGACACTGTAATCCCTAACCATTTATAAAACTTGCCAAAGGCACTTAGTGGTAGTGCATGTTAGGCTATGGCACACAATGACATACTTTTTAATGCTGCTTGAAGGAACGCAACCCTCTGAGCTAAACCACATGCATAAACCCCAAACATATAACATTGAATAATGCAATTGGTTTTCCTTGATAAAGATTTATAGTTTGTGCTAATAGAATTGCTTTCTCAACAACTTCATTCATGATTAAAATTTTGGTTTTCAATTTCAAAGTTTAACAACAACAATAGGTATTTAATATTGCAAGTTTATCCATTGCAATGAAACAATAAATATCAAATTAGCTGAGGTAATTCAATATCTAAAATCAATTTTTAAAATTAATTGAAATAACAACTTTATATATCAATGAAATACCTTGATTTTGTGTGACTTATCTTTGCACTGTAACAAGAACTACAACTGGAGTTATGTGATGGTGAGCGAGTCCCTTGCAATCTAGTAATTTAATTTCTTGAAATGGTAATCAGCCAAATCACAATTATGTAATGAATGTTTATAATAATTGAAATTTAATATTTTATATATTTATAATACTAAATCATAATGACTGAATTGCCATTCTTACAATAATACTCAATTAAATCAAAAAGTACACTCTGACATTAAAACAACAATCTAAGCTGTCAATACATTTTGAGGTGCAAGATGGCTCAGAGGGTTTGCGTTCCTGCGAGCAACAGTAAAAGCAACTGTCATCATGTGTCATGTTTGCAACCCAGCTTGCACCACCACAAAGCACTTTGGGAGATGGCGCTGTGTAAATGGTATAAGCTTCCCTGATGCTTATGGCGCTATACAAATTCATTTTATATTTATATTATTATTTTAAATATCAATGCCAACCTTCTACTGCTCATTTCTTCCTTGTCAAGTTTTTCTGATTTATTTCTACGTAGAAACAAACTAATCACAATCATAAAAATCACTCAATGTCAATAATTGTAATGAACCAACTGGATGACTACATCCTCAACATCTTCCTTCTCAATGAGCATGCGACGAAATTCTACGACTCGGTTTTCAATCTCTTCTGCCGAATACTGTTTATACTCGCTAATAAATACAGCATCACCTTAGGAAGTCGAAATATTTTTCAGTGAACAAACGTGTAGACCTGACCTCCGTTGATACATCATCTCCTTCATTTCCAAACATTTGAGTTCAATCCTTTGTAGGGTTTTCTGCTTTTTTGAACGCTTTGATCCCATTCCCCAAAAAACGCTTGAAATTTACGAACAAATCGTCTTGGGAGCCAAACCAAGACCAGACGTCCAAGGACCATAAATAAAACTAGACGGACATTTTTGAAAATGAAACTCAAGATAACAATGGTATTGTATGAATATAAAAAATAGGATAATTATCTCTTAAGAGTGTTTACATTTTTGAGAAATGTCTTTGACATTATTAACATATGGTGATGTTATAAGGTAGGTAAGTCGAATTTTTAAAATATTTGAAATTAACGATAAAATTTATTTCGGTGTAATTCGAACATTAAGCCCTAAAACATTTAATGCATATAAACTAAATATAAGTGTATTACAGTTTTGAAATATTGAAATAAGTGTTTCCAAAAGATAGCTAAAACTAACCAAAACAGTAGTGAAGACTGATAGGAAGCGATGGACTAATATGCTTTTGGGAGTTACCAAAAATTATTTTAAATTAGGATGGATAAACTTAACCACGTCGCAAACCATGTGCTCGTTGTTACAATTCGTTGTTGCAATCACTAAAAAGCATATAATATAGTTGCAACCGATCAAATACTATTTTCTGAAAATGGTTACATAGCTTAGATGTAAGTATAAAAAACATGTAAAGGAATTATAATGAAATGAAACAATGTCTGTCCATGTGACAAGCATCTTCAGTGTCATCGTCAGTCATCAATTAATGCGTTATTTGAAATGTTATAAATTGCAGAAAATTCGCACTAAAAAAATAATTATTGCACATAAGGTTTATATATTTATGAAAAATTTTACATGATAAAAGGTAAATATCCCACTAATACTAATGTTGACGATCATTTGATCTGGCGAAGGCAAGTGGGTACCGGTTTATGATAATATCTCGTGAACCCTTGCTTCTTTTGTGATTTCCATTCTCGCACAATTTGTGCTTGGAAGAGTTTTGAGATGAAGGGCCTATCATTGTTAATTTGTGTTTTGCAATTTTGCCTCATCAGCGGGAGCGCACCTGTCTTCCTCTGGTCCAACGACAAGTAATTATACCACTCAGATATTTGTTAAATTACTGTGCTTTAACTGATTTTGAGGAATTTTTAGTTTTCGATGTGTAACGAAGTAATTGATTTGTCTTGAATTCTCTCCGCGAACATCTAAATATCTAATATTTCAACTCTGACACTTTTGTCCAATTTTCGTTTATTATAAATTACTTTAATTACTTAACGTATGTGAATTTCATTTAGAGAGTCTCTAATGTAAAGATAAGCATACAATATAATAATTGAAATACAGGAAAAAGTGTGTCATCTGATGGCAAATATGCCTGACTACAATATCATTCAAAAGTATTTAACAGGAATAACTGAAATATTTCAAATTGTTATCATACAGATCAATTGAGTTTCCTCGAGTCATTGTAGGACATCACACTTCAAGAAATGAGTTTTCTGAGAAATATTTGAGAAAGTTCAAAGACCATGTGGTGGTATTTGTTCAGGATGAGGTTTGTTNATGGTTGGCTGATTAGATTTTTGCATGAGTTTAGTTAAGTATTTATTTTGAATAACTTATTTGTTAATTATTCCAGATGCAATAATTGGTGAAGTTGTTTCGTATCTGAAAGATAAATGCTTATTTACGGCATTCTTCACTGGAAGGCAAGTTGAAATGAAGGTGGGGCTATCTTTCATTTCTAGTTGCCAGCCAGGATTTTAATTAAAATTATGATTAAAATTGATAAAGCTGACTTCTTTGAGTTCATTATATGCAGAATAATTATCCATATTATTAACACAATTTGCAGTTTGGGGAAGTTCCTGAGAAGGTTGAGAAAATCAGACACCTGATGTCTTCTGAGAGCCAGAACATCACTCCTATTATAGATGGATCATTCATGATGAAGTTTCAAACACTAAGCATCAATGGTAGCAATCAAACTATTTCAGGGAGCGATGTGACCGTCTTAGAAAATGAATGCAATGAATTTAACAGAAGTTCACTGTCCTATCTGACAAAGTAACATGAGATTACCTTCTATTAAATGCCTCCCATCTTAAAATTTAATTTGTATTTCAGCTGCACAGTATCATTGAGATTAGACACTCCACTCTATGAGGACATGGTTTTGTCGTGAGGATATTTTTCATCATTTTAAAGTAGTTTCTACATTATAAAATATCAATAAAAATTCAAAACAGATTTCTGTTTGGAGTCACTAGTACAAAATTTTGGTATGTAAAAGAGACAAAATTGAGATACAATAACGATTCAGGATCCATGGAAGCAAATATGACAAGATCTTTTGTCAGTCCAACTCCTATTTGGCAGTCATACAGCTGCAGTAGGCTACCACCAATTAAGACAATTGATAATTGGCTGGTAAATGATGTTCCATCATTGACATTTGAGGCTTTTCAGGTATGTTATTATTATTATATTTAACAACACTTACTAATGTTAAACATTCACTTTTTAAGATGGAGGTTTTCAGGAACACAAATAAAACAGGTTTTGGATACTACAATGACTGCACTGGATTCTTCACAATTGGAATTTGGATGTTTCTCATCTGTGCTGCCATACTCTTATCCATCCTGGCATTTGGCATCATCATGTTGCTAGGAATCAGCACTATGGATAGGTATGATGACCCCAAAGGGAAAACCATCACAGTAGCTACTGGGGATTAATTTGAAGAGGAGTAGATGGAATCTCCATAAATTACAAGTTTAACTATATTTGTAAAATAATGTTTAATCACGTAGCAACACTTATAGTCTCATTGTTGTCAACATTAAACACACCTTTGTGAAGAATATAAGACTTTGACTTTGTAAATTTTTTTTATTGGAATTATTCCTTGACAAGATGGATTAATGAAATGTTATGCAGCAGACCAAAACAAGAGCAGCAATAGGATTCAAAAATGCGAATTTTCGTGGCAATTGCGATCGTTGTGGCATTGATGATTGATTATGCTAAAATGTTTGTGAATAATTTTTGATAGCAATTCTAGCAAGTATGAAGCTCTTAATAATTACGACGTAATTGAAACAAATAACCAACGATGTCCACTAGAGACTTCAACAACTCTAAAACTCTGGTCATCTTTATGTAAGCAAGAGAAATAGAACAAAAACAAGCTGTCCAACCGGGATGGAGTAATAGTTTTTCAGATGAAATAAATTTTAATGTTGATGAACCTGTTGGTCATGCCCAGTTTAGAAAATCATGGGGTAGGATCAGAGATGATTTGAGGAGAAATTTCCACTGAAGTATCACATTAGCTGAATTGACCTTTCTGGATGGGAGATAGTCTTTAGTAGATTATATCAAAGTGTTAGAATCTGCCTTTTGGAAAAGCTTATTATGGATACAATTTTATTTTCCAATGCTCCGATCCACATCAGAACATTACTGGTTTTAATAATACCAAATTTTCGGTGGAATTGACTTACAAACTTGCTTTGAGTTTCTGAAATATTTAGTAATTGTATGTAAAAGCTAAATCAAGCTTGTAGTGAGTATAGAAATGGTTAAGAAACTTTTCAACAAGTAATAATTATAAGTTGGAATTTGATTATAGTGAAGGACATTTTAAATGAACTTCAAAGCTTCAAGGCTGACGGTTTTTAAGGCATTGGAGAAAAAACGATCGGCTATGCGATGATGGCATCCACATAGAGAAACGTTTCTAGTCGTCCTAAAAGAATGTCATGATCAATGGTGTCAAAAGCTGCAGATAAGTCGAGTAAATCAATTAACAATGTACAATAAAAAGATTTGAAATGATTTAGTTCATACTGAAGACATAAAAAATATATTGCTAAAAATTAAAACTCTCTTAAATGGTATTTAGTTAATTCTGATTGTCTTGGCAACAATTCTAAAATAGTCGTAGTATAGTATGCCACCAACTCCAAACGCTTCAAAATGGAGGCGTTGCCATATTTATGCCTCGTGATACAGTTTTGTTTCGGTGTGTCTCTACCCGTCTTCGTCTGGTCTAATGACAAGTGATCACATTATTTATTACTCATGAATTAATTTTTGAATAAGTTTAAATATGGTTTAAAAAGAATGGATATGCTGTTACGCGTTAGAAGATTTGGTTAAGGCTAGCCGGTTAAGAAAATCCAATGATAAAAGTGTCTAAGTGTAGGCTAAAGAATTGTTCGTTAATGTTTAATCAAGTTTGTTTGTTTATTTTACTAAATTCCCTTGCATAACTCAGGTGATTTGGACTTGTTAGCTAGTGTTAGCGGTAATAAAATGAAAAATTGTCATCAAGACAAAGATTTAATCAAGTCTTGCGTGCAAGTCTTTTAAACAAATAACTTTAGAGTAATTCGTTATGTTTTGATTAAAATGTAATCATACAGATTAAGTTATTACTGTAACATGAAATTTGATATATAATTATATATATGACTAAAAATTCATATTTATTTTAAGGCGCACCCTTGTTAATCGTTATTACTTACTTACTTGACATTCAACATCCAAAGTTTAGTCGTTCACAAAAATAAATTTAAATTTTTGCACTAACCAAAAACGTCAGTTTTTATATTCACGAATTAAGCTGTGCCTCGCCTTTCTGTTAGCGATCTTGACTTGACTTATTATCAAATTGCTAATCAGTTATGATGTATATTAAGTAATTACGTTTATTCATTAATTTATTGTTTAACAATGGCTTCATTTTCGTGTTTCATATGTTTTATCCTTCTGGGAGTAAATAACCTTGCATCATTCGAAATTATTAAAATATTAATTGATCGGCATAAGAAGGCCAGCGAGAGCCTCGCATAGCTGAAGATAACGTTGTGTCCGAAAGGTAAAGACTGGCAGAGACATCCGGCTGATCATCGGATGCGCCCCTCCCCCGGAAAAAGTAAGGAGATTCATAGGGCCGAAACGTTTGAAGACGGGGGAAACTCCTCTGAGGTTCCCTGTTCGAGCTCTAAGGCGAAGTATTAAGAAACAAACACTAAGCGACATCTACCAAATTGTTTTTCACTTGAAAAATGCTTATATTTTTAAGCATTCTTTCTTGCAAATAATTTACTGTAAGCGATCAGCCAAGTACTTTTATGTCTTTATAAATGTGTTTATTTTAACGTGTTTTTAAATCTTAAAGGCAAGCTTTCTCCGCTAACATAACTAAAGCCTTTAAACTAAGAAGAAATCGGCTTTGATAACCATACGAATGGGTTAAAGGCTAATCGGCCCATTAAGAGATTATGTCGAGGAATTTAGAATCTTCCAAACTCATGTCAATCAAGTGTGCCATGCATCGAGGGGAGTGGTCAACAATTTATGGCAATTGTATTGGGAATCCAAAATTGCTTAAACTAAGCATATTTTTATGGATGGCTACTAAGCAATACCATCATAGTGTGCTAATAACTTTCTGTAATTGGAAGCTTACAAAAACGAATTGCAGAATAAACATTTCGCCGCAGCTCAGTGAACTAAGGACTGTTGTGGAGACAAGTGCATGTTGTAATATCTATGTTTGATATTTAGGGCCACGCCCACTCCGCGGTTCCGACCTCATTCTTTGTTTCCTTTGTCCTAGTTGTTGTATAGTAGTTGTTGCGGTCAGGCGAATAAACGTACCTAACTAAACCCTCCTTTGTTGGACGTTACTCGATATTACTTTACGTTATACTACAAAACGTAACAATGGCGCAGTCGACACTTGCTGAGATTGCATCGTAGACCATTGTCTTGGAGTCGTTTGAGTAGACTTTTCAAGTTGTTAAGATACTCTGTAGCTGTAGCTCCACTAACCAAAATGTCGTCCAGATAAACTGCGACTCCTTCCAGATCACCTGTCAATTTGTCCATTATTTCCTGGAAGTAACCAGGTGCTGATGTAATTCCAAAGGGGAGCCTGGTTTGAAGAAGAACTCCTTTGTGAGTGCTTAGGGCTAATCTTCTCTGGCTCTCGGGTGAAAGTCTTATCTGATGGTAAGCATCGGCCAGATCCATCTTGCTGAAGTAATGGCCTCCACCAAGCTTTCTCATCAGGTCTTCAGGTAATGGCATGGGATGTCTGTGAGGTTCTAACTGTGGATTGACCGTAACTGAATAATCTCCACAAACTCGCAATTTGGCTTTGTTTTTCCCTGGTTGAAGCTGCTTTCTTATGGGGACCACTGGTGTTCCCCAGCTGTTGAATTGTATGGGAATCCACAAACCTTGTTTTATGCCAGCCTCGTAAGTATAGTTAAGTTCTTCAAGAACAGCCAAT